>PVIJ01011822.1:0-52784 GCA_004024925.1 Scalopus aquaticus
AACCCAGATGTCCAAAAATAGATGATTGGATCCAGAAGATGTGGTACATATACACAATGGAATACTATTCATCATGGAAAGAAGATAAACACATGCAATTTGCAGCGACATGGATGGAATTAGAGGGAATCATACTCAGTGAAATAAGCCAGAAAGAAAGAGAAAAATATTGAATGGTTTCACTTATAACAGGACTATAAGGAAACCAAATAGGGGCGAGACAATCAGCAGGAGTGGGGGAGGCGGAGGGAGGGAAGGAAAAGGGCACAGGATGGAATAGAGAAGAGCACATGGGACCATGGAGATCGATTGCGGGTGAGTTGGTGGTGGGCTACCCAAGGGGAATACAAAATGTAAAAGACATAAATAACAATAAAAATATATATTAAAAAAAAAAAAAGAACCGTGGCCTTGGAACAATGACATTGGGACAGAAGATGGAACAGCTTTGGCACAGTTCCAAGAAGTGTGAGTGCCATTATGTAACAACACACCTAGATGCCCTTTAAGATTTTTAAACCAATTTCTTCTCTAGGATGTATTTCTTGAGATTGTCCCATTTTTTTTTATTTATTTAATTTTTTTAAAGATTTATTTATTTATGCATACAAGCTGGGGTACAGGACAGAGGTATGGGGCGGCGAGAAGGTTCACCAGAGACAGAGTGGGGAGCAGAACAGATAGATCAACAGAAACACACTGCTGAGGGGAGCAGCGGGCCAGGCAGGAGAGGTCTGCCGCGCCATGTAGGAATCTCCCCCGCCGGGCATCGATCTCGTGTCCGCTGCTGACAGCTCCACAGCACAGCGCTTAACTGCTGCGCCACCAAGGAGGCCCTATTTTTATTTATTTTAATGTTTAAATTAAAATGTCTTCATTTATTTCTAGATCTTTAAATAAAACGGTATCACTTTGAGGTGTGGAAAGAATATAATCATCTGATTTATAAAGGGAAACAGCTATCGTTACTATGGTCAAGCTTTTCACCTACCTGCCATTTTGTATGTGATGAAATGTGAAATCTAGCTCATAATTCCCCTTTTTTAATTAAATAAGAAAGAAAGAAAGGGAGGGAGGGAGGGAGGGAGGGAAGGAAGGAAGGAAGGAAGGAAGGAAGGAAGGAAGGAAGGAAGGAAGGAAGGAAGGAAGGAAGGAAGGAAGGAAGGAAGGAAGGAAGGAAGGAAGGAAGGAAGGAAGGAAGGAAGGAAGGAAGGAAGACAGGATTAATTACACTCATTCTACTTAACATAGTCCATAATTTTAGGCATGTCAATAAATATATCTAGAAAATCACTACAATTATGTCAAATAAAATGTAGACATTTGGACAAAGGTATGGCAAACGATTGCCATGCAAATCCTGAATACACTGCAGCAAAAAGAAAATTAAATGTGAATGTAACATTTGGTGCCAATGAGGAGATCATTTGAGCTGGGTAATCTCTCAAAATCAGCCAGTAAGCAAGTATTTGTCCCATAAAATATTTTCGAAGTCAACAATCATTACAATGATTCATTAACCCGAGAAAAGTACTATTCTCTAACCATCTAATTTATTAAGGTGTTTCTTTCATTTAGAAGTAACAAAAATTTTCTGTTTAAATATGTCACGGGCAGTGTAAAAATGGCTGCATTTCTGTGTGTATGTCAATATAGGAACATTTGAAAGGAGCTCTATTTAAAACAGACTTCCGTGCATTAGGTGATCTTGTGTTTTCTCTCAAGGATATATTTAACATGAAAATTGTACAGAACTTTCCATATTACAATTTAAAATATTCCTTATGAACGTTTTAAATTTTAGTAATAATAGTATTACCACTAACAATTATAAAATAAACAAAAGGATTTTAAAACCATGACTCTCTAATGCAAACTACAAATATTTCAGCATACAGAGTAAAAGATTTTAAACATCTTGGAATAGTTGACATCTGGATTTTATTTAAAAGCTGTTTTTTAAGTACTACAATGTATTGAGTAATAAAAGTTCTGAGAGTGAACCCATCTGAACAACTATAATTTGGACAGTTTTCCACCCTGAAATAATTAATGGTTCTGTAAGCAACGTTTTCATTTTTACCTAAAAGAACTATGTCCTTTAGATTTAAAACCAAAAAAGGGGGAAAGAAAACATAAAAACTAATAGAACAAGCCTTCCTCTCAAGTGGATGCATTAAGATGATGTATTTCTGTATTTCTATAAGCCACTAAAATTAGGGGAGGGAGCTTAAAAAAAGAGCAAGTAATTTTATTTGAAAGCTGCAAACTACCTTTGTGATTTATTTATAGTTAGAGCTTACAAAGTACGTGTAAGTTCAAGAATTTAAAGTACTTAACAGGAAAAAAAAGCTTCATAAGAAACCTGTATGAGCAAATATTTCCTGACAAGCTGGAAATGAGCCCCAGAGGGTGTCTTGTCGAATGTTCCTCGTAAACTGGGCCTTTTATCAAGCACTGGGTGGATGTTCTCTTTTTATAGGTGCTCTTGTATTTTTCAGAGATAGTTGCAAACTTCTGTCAATTCTTCAGAACCTGAAATACTTTTTACCAAAGTATCCATGTGTCCTCCCCAAGAGATTGGAAAGAGCATGTGACACACTCCATGTCTTGGTCCTAAGAAGCTAGAGGGGCATGACAGAAATCCAGGGCCCTTCCCAGGTCGTCAGAGAAGGGCCTCAACCCCACTGACCAGAGGCGCCAACCTCACCTGGGCACATGGGTAGTTCCTTACTAACTGCACGTGAGGGCTTCAGAGACAGTGGGTGCCCCCCTTCTCCAGCCCTGTGAGGCAGGGTCCCCAGGGCCTCACAACTGCTGGGAAGTGTAGATGGTGATGGTCAGGAGCCAGAGAGGAACACAACAGAATACTACTCAGCTATTAAGAAGATGAAACTTTACCAATTCCAACAACAGGGATAGACTGGAGGGGACAATGCTAAGTCAAATAAGTCAAGAGAAAGACGAATATAAAAAAAAAAGCAAAGGAAAAACCAAAATAAACCTTGAAATCTGACTGCAGAACTGAGGCTACCAGAGTGGGTGGACGTGGGAGCTCAAGGAAGGAAGGCTGCCCAAAGGTCTGTGGTGGAAGGTTATGTGTGTTCCATGGTGCGTGTGGCAAGGTAAATACATATAAAGAGATGTGAGACTGCACCCATAAGTCATACAGTGTTGTAATCCAAATCTACCTCAATAAACACAACTTTTTAATAAATAAAAACTATGGCACAATTACCAATTGTGGGTCTGCTAAACTTAAACAGACTGTTTGACCACCAATTGTCATCTACAGTTCTGCATTCCTATACAAGGTCAGAGCTGCCCAATTAATTAAGTCATAGCTAAACCTTACCAGGTGCCTTTCAATATCAATCAGAAGCAGAAAACTAGATCACTCTGGCAAGGTTATGCACCGAGAGGTATGACCGGGAAAGCCCGGGGGGCTGACGACAGGTGCATAAAGTGTACTCCTGATTTATGCATCATGAGGTATGACCAGGAACGCCTGGGGGGGCCGAGGACTGGTGCATGACAAGGGACGGGACCCTAGAAGCTGATCAGTGGAAAGCCTTGTTAATAAGATTAGTACCATACCAGAGGGTTTGGGGTATAATTTCAATGACAACATTTGGTGGCCAAACAGATAAGAATCATCTGGTCAGCAGACTCATGTCCCCAGAAGCCCCTAATGAGAAGGACACATTCTTTAGTTTTACCCATTTTTTTCTCCTCGTCCTCCTGACCTCTGTAACTGACATTGTACGATAATTCTGAAAATAAAAAGGCCAGGATCTCGCTCATTGAGCAGCATCCTGCATCATGTAGCCTGCTCCACGACTGCCACGTATCTGTGTGGTGTTGCTCCCGACACAACCACCAATAAAATTAAAATATCCCATTAGGACCAGAGCAAATTATCTAATTTCCATGAAGTTAAATTTGAAGACAATAATAGTCACAAATGATTCTGTAACCTGAAACTTTAACTGTCCATACCATTTGTCCTTCTCCTCTCTAGTCAGCTCAGACAGATTTAAAATGAGAAGAGTTTCTTTAAAATACAAGCAAACATGCCAAACAGTGAATTGAGAGGATTGCAAAAAATGTTTTCACGAGGACAGAATTAAATTTCCTAGGACCAGAAGACCTGGGAGCACAGCCCAATCTGGGATCTCGGGGATGACAGACAGGACAGAATCTGCTGAGCAACGTAGAGCTCACTAGCCTAAAAGGTTTCAGTGAAACCCAGAAAGACCAAGGGACTTGGACTGTAGGACATTTTCCAAAGGAAATGTTTTAATTTCCAAAGAGACTAATTTAATTTTTAGGAAAAGAGTCCAGCGAATACTAACTTACTCCTAATCACATGGTCTAGGGAGCAGAGATTGACGTGAAGTACCTAATAAGGCAGCTCCTAGCTGTGTGTGTTATTCGACCTCTGACTGACTGTGTGACTTTAGGGGATGATTTAGAATAAAGGCGTTGCTCTCTTCCTCATAACACATGTGAAATGAGGGTGAGATCCTAGTAAATTCACCTACTATGGGCTTGGTTTTCCTTTCTGGACCAGGAAGACACAGAAAAATCTCCTCCTGGCTGCAGAGGTAATACCTTCTCTCAGCATCCCCGTAAACATCTCCAGGTGACCAGAGTATGGCCTGGGCACAGCCTCACCTCCTCCTGGCCCCTGAGGGTGTGGCAGCGCTTTCCACAGAGGACACCCCACGGTCACCCAGAAGCCCTGGGCTGTCCCTCTGCTCACTCCCAGCTCAGCTGGGTACAACATGCAGCCCAGGCAACACAAAGGTGCACATGTGCACACACACACACACAGAGAGACACACAGACGCACAGACACACAGAGACCCAGACGGTTATGCACCGTGAGAGATCTCAGAGTGGCTCATCTCTTAGTGGCTCTTTGCTCCACTGTGTCTCCGATTCAGGACTGGGTTGCAAGATTAGGAGGAATTCCCGAGACCTGAACATCAGCCGAATCTGCATCCCAAATGCAGACCTGAGCAGAAGACCCATTTCACCTCTTCTTTTCTGCGAAAGCATTAGGAAAAGCCAAGCAGGGACAGAGACGCCACAGGGTTTTCTTGGCGCGGTTCCAGCCACACTGTGCTTTGCACAAGTGCAAATCATTCCATGGTTCTCATGAGCTTTAAAATTCACAGATCAAATTTAAATGAAGGACCATTAACTGGGAGACCTACGGAGGTTTTACACCCATTCTTCTCCCTGCCAATTTAAAACTAGCTTTTCCAAGGCTAAACTTTCTTCCCCAGTGGGCAGCAACGATAGATGAAGAGATGAAAAGCAGTTTATTTATATAAGATTACAAGATACATCTCACTCTCCCTCAATTTATTATTGACTGTCCCCTCAAAGATGGTAACTTTGCTCTGAAATGAGTAAGGAAAGGAAACCAAAGAGACTCTACTATGGAGTTTTACTCACTTGGTGAAGACCCAAATACTTTAGAGCTGTATCCCTGAAAGTAATCAAATGCTCATCATACTTTATGAAACAAATATACTGAGAAATTTCTGGCTTACTTCATGACAAATGAAAGGAACAATAAATCCAGAAAGCTTCTGTTTTAGCAGCTAAAAGAGAAAGATTTACACGCATAACAGCTTCTGGAGGCGCTCCTACTCGGCGTGTATTTGGTTTATTATTCACCCTGCATTCATGCAAAGCAAAAAGCTTTCTATAATGAAAATATGTCACATCTTTTTGGACTGGACCAAATTTCCTACTTCTCAGATAGGACGATAAAATTGTAATGGATGATTTTGCTCTTAAAAGGTGTTTTAAAAACTACTTTCACCAATAATTCACTTGAAAGAACAGTTCACTTTTCCCATAATTAAATGTATATCAAACAGCCTTCCTCCATCATTTAAAAGGGCAACTGTAATTGACTAATAAAATGTGGCAGTGGATAGAAAAGGAAGCCCCGTGTTTAAACACGGCACCAAATGACCCCATTTCTCCAAGCTCAGCATAGATTCACATACACGGGCATCAAGACACGGAAGATGCTTCCATGAAGGGCCTGCCTTCCATCAGCTGGTGTCAGCCTAGATGTTTAAAGTTTAGTCAAGAAAGAGGAAATTTTGTATGATTATCTGTGGCTTGAAAATGTAGAAAAGACACAGGGAGAACTCAACCCAATGATTACTAGTGGCAAGTTATTTTTTTCTGGAAAATTCCTTCAAGATAATAGAAACAAACGTGTTTGGCTAAAAGCAAAGAGTAAAACTGGTTTTCCAGCAACATTTGGTATTAAATTATTACCCCCCCAAAAAAAAAAGACCCTATCAAATTAAAACTTATATCTGTCCATAATAAACTTACATATAAATGCTCAGAGTTCACTGGCCAAAATTACTAATGTTAAAGTAACTGTGATAGACTTGAATGACAAAAATTTTCTAGTGTTTCCAAGAAAGTCGATATTAGAATTATTTCTCTTACTGGGTGACTTTTTAATGCCAAATGTCAGAGTCCTGGTGTTGGAAATTTACCTAAGCCAACCTGACTGCTTCAAGATTGCCAGGTCTTTTGTACACAGTGGTGGTCCCTGGTGTTTAGAACCAGATGGGATGTAACACTAACAGCAAGTCTTAGATGAAATGCAGCTGGAAGTACAAGCATTTATTAGGGAGTAAGTACAAAGAGTTTTCTACCATCTGCTCATGTAAGCTCAGAGAAATCCCCACTCAATCTTGCAACGCTCCTACACAACCTTGCATGTGCCCACAGAGAAAGCAAACTTCTGGCTGAGACACAGAACGATGTCGCAGCTTGTGCGTCCCAGCAGACATGTTACAGCTCTTCCTTCACAGCTCAAGTATTACAGCAAAGGCTTACCCAGGGTTCCCAGACTGCAGTCCGGAGACCACAGCTTCAAGGAGCACTTGGGAGCAGCTTACACAGAGAAAAGGGTGGGGCTGCATCTGCTTAGGAAATAGGTAAATTGTGTAGTCTCTTAAAAATTACAGGAGAAAATAGAGCATGGCGAGGGGTGGCTGGTATGCAGGGCTCAAGGGCAAGTGGGGGAGGCTGCCCCTTGGCACAGGGGCTCTGGTAGGCTCACTGGGAAGGCAGAGCTCAGCAAAGACCAAAAGATGCGCCAGATCTGGGCCCACAGGTGCAGTGCTCTGACTACAATGAACACTCACATTAGGATCTTAGGAAGAGGAATTCGTATAAAATTCAGAGCAGAATAAGGAGAATTATTTCACAGGTGACATATTAATGAATTTTTTGGTTGCCTTCACAGGAAAATTATCTTTTCAAGAGTCAAAGTACATTAATTACAAAATGACTTCCTAGAGCTAGCTGCCTCTGCCCTGTGTACTCTGATTCCTGAAAAAAACCCTCATGTTACTGGTAGCACAACTGGGTGACTGCATTGTGGAAAGAGTAGAGACCTCCAACAGCTATTTTCCTTTTCCCTTGATTTAATTTTTTAGACTTTTAATCTTTGCAATTCTCACTAAGCTTTCATAATCTGTGTAATTATTTTTGAATGCTAAAAACTGCTCCTTTAAAAATACAAAGTGAGTTTTTAAACCTAAGTTATTTCCTTAACTTTGTGCCTCATACTCTTATAAGAGGATTTTATTACCGCTTACTAAGTCTTGCCATAATTATGAATTTTTCAAAATTCTAAGACCCAAAAGACATTTTTATAATACCTGGAGCCATTTTATTCCCCTTGCTTTCTTTCCTTCCTTTTCTTTCCTTCCTTTTTCTGTTCAGAACATGAAATTTGCATTTATAGAAACATACCCTTGTCTAACCTCAGAAAGTCATGAAAAGTATAAATACAGATAAAAACCTCTAAAGCAAGTCCATTATACAGAATGTTTGCTGGAAATGGCCTAACTCATGAAGACACGTGTGATCAGTCACCAAATCTCTAGAGCGTCTCTGTCTAACCCTTAACATACCGCCACAGCCAGTGCCTATAAAAGTGAGGTGGACACAAGCTACCGAAGAAGAAAACTAGACCCACACCAAATTCCCAGAAATCATCGGTTGGATAGTAGTTGCCTAATATTAAGGGGAAGAAATGGGGGCTGGTGCTTTATCTTCAGATAAGTTATATGATTTTGTATGTGCTACTTTTCACACCTAGAAATTCTGATAACACAGTCTTCTAGCTTTCCTCCCAAATGTCATGAGAAGTGGGCCCATAGGGAGGGCTCACCACGCAGTGCCTGGTCTCCTTCCTTCCCACCTCGTGTAACAGGGTGGTCCCCAGGAAAGGGGGAGGTGCCAGGTTCCCTGCCCCGCCCAAGGGAGGGTGGAGCTGAGCAGGGACGAGGAGAAGCTGGAAAGGAGACTCGGGAAGGAAGGCAAGATGGAGGCACATGGAGCAGAAAGACACGTGAAGAAGCTGCACTGGCTTTTTGGTCCTGGACTGGTTGAAACAGACGTGGGTGAGAGACCCCTGAGGAGGTTAACAATGGTTGTGTATATCTTGATTTTGATTTTGCTCCTTCCGTCTGCCCCTTTCCTGTGGGTCCCCACCAGAGGTGCCGTAGACTTGGGGCAGCTTTCAGGCCTCAGAGGCTCTGCTTTTGGCCAACCCTGTTTGGCGGGGCATTTACCCACAAGGGGATGCGTAACTTCAGGTGGTGGATTTGGAAACTATATCCTTTGTCTTCTCATTGTTGTACACTAATTGTATTAAAGTTCCTTTCCATTAAAGGCCGGATGCACTAAAGTATGTTTTGTCTTGATGCGGCAGATGGCAGAGCCCATTTAAAGCAGGAAGATTTGGGGGTTCTGGGGTGCCCCTCAACCTGCCCTGTAATACTTCTAATCTCAGGACCCAGAACTCTACATGCTGGGCCCAGCCTCTTTCCTGCACACACATCGGAGCCCGTGACTGAACCAGGACATGGAACACCCACATGGTGGCTGGTGGGGAGCCCGGGTCCCTGCAGCGTCCTTGTGCTCAGGGGTCTGCACCTTTCACCACTGTGGAGAAAGGGTCACAGCTAAATCCAGGAGCACAGTAGGACACCTGTCTCTATTTTGCATGAATAACCAGACTTAAAAACCAAAAAGTTTAAAAAAGTAAAGTTGACTGCCACTCTTGAGTTTATATATAAGGTCCCAGCATGTCTCCAGCGAGCACGTCGGTGTCTGTGGTGCCGGCGTGTACAGCAGTTACTCCTCCCTCGGACCTCCCGTGACAAGGAGACACACTTTCAGATTTCCAATACTGGAAGTCAGAATGTTCAAATGAGACAGAAGAGCAGAATCACGGGATAAAACTACTCCATGCGTTAAACTGAATGTTTATCAAGGGAAACAAGGAATGGGAAGCTTAGGGGACTTATTTATAAACCAGCATTGCAGTTATCACTTAGCCATAAAGGTACAGAAGGGAAGTAATGGAGCATTTTTTAAAGGAGCTTGGCAATTCAGTAAAAATAGACAGGAAATAAGAAACGAATCCTCTTTTTGTTGCCATTCATAAAACCTCTGACTGCCACCCCTGGGTTTCTCCATCTCTGCATTTTGTGTTGGCTCAAATTAAACACGGGAATATCTTTCCCTGTTGGGACTATCTGAATGTCAGAGGCCGTGGAAGTCCTTCTCAAGGTGTTCCTTTCTGTCCATCACCCCCAGGATCTGTGCACATCCTTCCATTTGTGGTACGTCCAATCCCAGAATTCCAGCCCCTACTCTTGCCACCATCTTTTTTTTTAAAGATTTATTTATTTATGCATACAAGCTGGGGTACAGGCCAGAGGTGGGGCGGCGAGAGGGTTCACCAGAGACAGAGTGGGGAGCAGAATGGCAGATCGATGGAAATACACTGCTGAGGGGAGCAGCGGGCGAAGCAGGAGAGGTCTACCGCACCATGTGGGAATCTCCCCAGCCGGGTGTCGAACTTGCGCCGCCACTGCTGACAGCTCCACAGCGCAGCGCTTAACTGCTGTGCCACCAGGGAGGCCCCTCTCCCCACCATCTTTTCATGTGGAGCCCATCCGCCCTGTTCCCCATCCCTGCTCCTCTCCTCTGACCCTCCCACTGCACAGTGACCCACCCCACCCACCCCACGTGCCTTGGCTGGTAACTCAACTGTAAAGTAATACCATCAAAAAATGTTTGAATCACATAAAGGAGAGACTTCTAGAACTTTCACAGGAGTATATACCCCCCTCCAAAAAGGGGGTAGGGGTAAGAAAAAGAAGAAATAGTTAAATTCCATTAGCATTCCAATGTAATGTTCAAAAAGAGAGCAAAAATTATCTACAAGGAAACTCACGGATGGCTGATAGAAAAGCAGCTTAGAGTCCTCACTCTGAGATGACATAAACAGTGTACGATTGGAAAAGTCATTAAAAAAAAAAAAAAACTACTAGGAATAGGAAAAAACAACGTGTCTCCTGGGCTTGGGAAGTGATTGACTGTTCGGAGCCCCGGAGCAGACTTTTTCTGAGTCCAAGCAATTTCCTAGGACTTTCACCCTGACGATGAGTCTCTGCAGAGAACTGTATGGGCCAGTGGTGGAGGGAGGGAGGGGCTGTATCTAGAAGCCCCAGGTGGGGGAGGTAGGGTGGGAGGGCGACCTGGCCCCTAGCTCAAGGGTACTTGGGTTGGCTTTCTCCCTTCATCTCCTCACCTGGCTCCTCCCCCTGTCCAAGAGACACTCCTGCGGCACTCCTTGGGAACTGTCTCTGCTGGCTTTTCCCCCCATCTGAATTCTCTCTGCCCCATTTCTACAGAACTGTAGCAGGAATCAGTCAGCACCATGACGGGTGTTCAGTCTGCTCTGAGGCCCCCCTCTCCGGAGACTTCGCAGCAGCAAGTCTGCAGGAAATCCCTCACAGGATGGCTTGGTCACTCGTCACACCTCCCCTGCATAAAGGTCTGCAGTAAAATGTCAGGAAGGCTGAGATCCAGGAGGCACTCCAACATAGCCATTGTTTCCAGTAGCAGCACGCAAAGACTTCCAGGCAAGTTTCATCACATTCCACGCAAACATTCGCGAGATGAGAGCTGCAAATTACCAAGACATCCTGGACCAAATGAAGATGAACTTTCACAAGTCTATTCTACACTTACCTGCTAAGATAACCCGGGAGTTTTGTTACTGCTGATTTGAGAAGTATCTCAGTGTTGAGTAGTATTTGTGTGTCATTTCTTTACTGTATTTTAAAATCAAAAAGGCATTCTGAAGACAGAAGATTTTCAGCTGTGCTCAGTTTGAATGAACAACTTATTGAGCACCATTCACTCATTCGTTCAGTCATTCATTAACATATCATGAGCACCTTCTAATGAGTTGCCACTATGTCAGGCAGGGGCACTAAACCAATCAACCAAACAACTAGGAATAGGAAATAGGAAATAGTCACACCAGTGACTGAGCTGCAGACAAAGCCTGGTTCATGCCAGGGAGGTCCTGCATTCTGGGGGTGGCACCTGGGGTTACATCTATATGTGACTCACAATCTCATCGACTGTGACGGGATTGGGGGGGCAGAGCTTACAGGGAGGACTGGACCGCAAGGCAGCAGGAAGGAGGCCCTTCCCTCTCAAACATTTATGAGAAGTGAAACCCCAACTTTTAATCCTTTTATTTATGTTCCCCATCTTTCCAACTCTGTAATTTCTTCCTTCCATATGCCAAACCCCTAAGAAAACTGGCTTTCTCCTCTTTCTCTAAACATGTCACACACATTTCCAATTTCATGCCTTTGTTCATTTCCTATTCCTGTCTGGAATGCTAGTTGTCTAGTTCTAATTCATTTAAATTCTACTTTTCCTTTTGGGTAAGTTCACATGGCCCTTAATCAAGACAGCCTTCCATGTCTAGCCAGCTCCCAGCTCGGCGTCTGCACCCAAGTTAGTATAACGTAACTGAATGGGACATGGAGTTTCTAGGCTGAAGTGGACACCTCTGCCTACAGCTCCCTCTGGATATCTGCCTTGGCACCTTGCACCTCCAAGCTCCCCGCCCTCCCAGTCAGACCAAGGGCAACTTCACCCAGAGCCTACACCATTCACAGCTATGTCTCTTCATGCCTGATGCGTCCGTCATTGTTATGAAGGGGATATTCCCTCAAATGTAATGTGTTTCTAAATCTTCCTTTCTCAAAATATGCATGGAGTGGCTGCAGTGGATGCAGGCTGCTCTCTCACAGGTACACAGCTCAGCAGGAAGGTCTTCTCATGTGAGGGTTACACTCTAGTGGAGGGTGGCAGAAACGAACACATAAAGACATAATGTGATGGTGGCAAATGAGGCTATGAAGAAAAACAGAAGAGTCTAAGAAAGATGGTGGGGGGTTGAAGCGTGCTGTTTCTTTTTTCTTTTTTAAATAATTTTTTACATCATTGTTCATTTTTGTACAATATTTGATTTCTCCCTTCAGGTGTTGTCGCCGTAAAATTCTCACCACCAAATCATCTGTGAACCGTCACCATAGTCTCATGCTCTTCCCTCCTGTTTTGATCCCCCTTCCTCCCTCTCCCCTGCTATATGTCTCAGATTTATAGTTAGCCTGCTCATTTTATCTTTTTTTTTTTCTGACCCCTTGTTCGGTTTCCCTATTTCCCCCTATAAATGAAACCATGCGCTATTTTCTTTTTCCTTCTGACTTATTTCACTGAACATAATCCCTTCCAGCTCCATGTTGCTGCAAATGGCCCAAGTTTATCTTTTTTGATCACTGAGCAGTATTCCATTGTGTATATAGACTACATCTCCTTGATCCAGTCATCTGTTCTAGGGCACTTAGTTGGTTTCCATATCTTGGCTATTGTAAATAGTGCTGCAACGAACATAGGAATGCAGTTTCCTTTTGAATGAGTGTTTTTGTGTCCTTTGGGTAGATTTGAGGAGTGCTATTTCAGTGCCCTGTCTGGGAAGGTTCCCGTGGGAAGGGGACATCTGAGAGGCCTGCTGGAAGTCGTGCAGACATCTGGGGGAAGAGTGTTTCGGAAAAGGCTTGAACATCGGGAGAAAGGGGGTCGTGGTGGGTAATGAAGGACTGGCCTCTGGACGGACACAGCTTCTGTGTGGCGAGGCCTCTGCAGGAGAATCACTCACCTGACGTGCATCGTAAAAGGATAGTCCTGCTCTGTGTGACAAGTTACAAGGAGGCCAGAGTGGGAGGAGGGAGAACAGGTGGGGCTTTTACAATGACTTGACCTTGGTAACGACCAGGATGGTAGTGTGGGGAGTGGAAAGACGCAGTTAGGTCTGGACAGATTGTAAAGGCAGAGTCAAGAGAATTTGCTACTGGATAGCATGTGGGATGTAAGAGACACAGGAGTTAGGAAGGTGATGGCAAGAGTTTTGGCTCAAGGAACTAAAGTAATGGCCTTGTTATTTACAGAATTTTCTGAAGCATCTTTGATGGTGGGGGTGAACCAGAACATTTGTCCTGGACACATTGAGTCTGAGGTCCCCGTCCATTCAGAGATGTCGGGATGTCCCCTGGACATGTTCCTGTGTGGTTCAGGGAGAAATTCAAGTCAGAGAGCAAATATCTGTATTTGAAAGTACATTAGTGGTATTTAGTCCAGGCGTCTGGATGGGGTCAATCTAGAGAGTGAGTTGAGGGAAGGATGAATTCCAGGAATGAGACCTAGAGTGCCCCAGCAATTAGTGGGGAGGGAGCTGAGAAAGAACTCTGAGGGAAACGGGAGGGGAGCAGTTAGGCTTAGGGGAGGGGAGAACTAAGAGCAGCCATGGAAGGACGCAGTGAGGCAGTCAACTCTGTCAACTGTCAGCGCCAAAAAGAGGGGGATTTAAAAGTGACTGGTGGGTTAGAAAAAGAGGAGGCAACTGGACACTGTAACAAGAACCTGGGTGGTTGAAGTGATGGGTTGGAAGCCTGACTAGCTAGCACTTAAGGGAAAACAGCAGAATCTACAAGCAGAGCGCAGACATGTATTTTAGGGAGTTCTGCCACAGAGAGGAACACAGACACGAAGGAATGGCTGTAGGGAGATGTGGGAGCAAGGATTTTTAAAGATGGAAGGCATTACAGCTTGGCTGTACAGTGATTGTGAGAATAATGCAGTAGAGTGGGAAAGCCAGATGGTGCAGGACGAGGAGTAGCAATCGCTAGAATCATATTTTTTAGTAGATAAGAGGGGATGAGGTCTACAGGCAGAGTCCATGAGTGGAGACGCAGGTAAGCTGGCAGATGTGAGGGAGGAGTGTGTGGCTGATGTGAGTTCTAGTGTTTTCTATATTCTCAGTGACGTGGAAAGCAAAGTCATCTGCTGAGAGTGATGTGGAAGGAGGAGTCAGGTTTTCAGATAAGAGCCCATAAAATGAGGCGGTGACATGGCAAGGAAATGGGCCCATGGCTACACCAAAGGACCACCTGAGGTGTGTGTGCTGGCTTGAAAGGAGGCAGCCACGTGAAGTTACAGTCACGGAAAGTGATTCCCGACTTGTATCCCACAGAGCAAAGTGATGCCATAGAGGTATTTGGGGTATAAGATATCAGGGACAAGGCAATAGCATCGGGTGTTCTGTTTTAAGGTGAAGTATACGTCTTAACTCTGAATTTTCTAATGTTTTATCAAATGAATCAGTAAGGTCATTTTCAAACACTACCGAAATAATGTAAACAAAAGTCTCAGCTTTGGAGCAGAGCTTAAGTCCCAAAGTTGGTGTAAGACAACAAGCTGGAAAACTGGTCAAGTAAGTATCAGAAAGATGGCAGCACTGGCTCCGAGTCACGAAAGCTGTCGACAAGCTGGCCAGGTCTGGCACAGCAGACTCACAGAAGCCTGAACTGGACAGAGCGTGACAGTGTCCGTGGCCAGTGCGGTGGCGCTCGTGGGGTGTATGGAAAGCAATTTCTTGATCGGATATTGCAGTGAGCCCAATGCAGGACATGCTAGAATGGGCAGGAGGAGATGTAATGTGTTCGGGAAATCAGTGGACAGCATGGCATTAGGGGAAGAGCAGGAAATAAAAAGTGGAACATGGTCTAGAAGGGAAAAAGGTTGAGCCATCCCCACTCGATGCAAAATCCATTCCCCAAGTTCAACTTTATTTCCCATTGGATATATAAAAACACAATGCTTATTTCCCCAATTTCAAGATTGCTTTTTCTGGAATTGGCTAAACTATTCCAGAGTGATCTATATGTCACATAAGTCACTGACTTTAAATTAAACATGCCTCACTTAGACACAAAAACCCCTTCCGTTTACTCGTCAGTCCTCTGTATATACCTATGTAGTGGGTAATCTGTCCCTCATACTGAATATACACACTCTGCTCCTCACCTTTTTAGTATGAGATGAGATATAAGAGCAAGTGGCATGGCAGACAGGCTCTAAAACAATGCCATGGTCCTGTGCAGTCCCCTCCCCTTGAGTGGGTAAGACCTCTGTCTTACTAGTAGAGTGATGCTAGGGACTGCCCCTCTTACAGATGTTGAAAAAGTTACATGTGAAGGCGGCTAATGAGAAAACCATGCAGCAAGAATCGCATGCCATGTTCTTCTAGGACTGGAGAGTAACCTCCACCCTGGCAGCCAGCAAGAAGTTGGGGACCATGGGTCTTACAGTCACACAAAATTGAATCCCACCAAGGAGTGAATGAGTTCAAAAATGGATCTGTCCCCAGTCAAGCCTCCAGATGAGAATCCAGCTCCAGCCAACACCTTGGCCAAGGACCCAGTCAAGCCAGGCCTGAACTCCTAGCCCATGGAAATTGAGACACTGTAGGTTGCTTTTACCAGAAAGTTGATGGTAATAGATAAGTAATAGTGGTCTACATCCTCTCTTTCCTTTCTTGTTGGCATGTGAGTCTTAGAGAAGAAAGAGATAATAGAGGCTGAAAATAGGCATTTCATCCCACAGATGAGTGTGGTCACCTCCCAAAATAAGGGGATACTTAGCCCCACCTCACCCCACCACTCCATTTTCACTAAGCTGTCCCTTGGTCACCTCCACTAACAGGCTGCAGATCCGCCCTCAAATGCACCTGATAATCTGGCTTGTCTAGCTCTAGGTCCTGGAGCTGTAGTCCATGATTTCCACTGGTTTAGGGGATGGAGGAGAGAGGGATGGATGCCTGGACAGGTTGGAATGGAGTGTCAGCCCTACTAGGAAAAGAAAGAGCCTCCAATTACCCTGCGGAGGGGGACACCACTGCTTTCCATCTGCCTTGTTGTCATTGTCAGGTAAGTCAGGTCTTTTCAACTCCCAACCCCCCCTCCCCAAGATTCTCCATTTACAAGTTTGCCATACGATTGTAAAGTAATAATAAAAGCAATTCCAAATCTCAAGACACATGTAAGAATGTAATGAAAGACCAATACCAAGTTAATTACTCATAAATAAAATTCAGTGATGCTTCTTTTTGCTGTTCAGGGAAGCCACACAAAATAGAGAACTATAAAAAATAAATCTAATGGCATTAACTCTCTTAAACAATCAAAATTGGATGGGCTATTTTCCTGATTTATGTCTCCATTTATTGCAAACCAACATGCCTAGTCCGGCGGAATCTGTAAGAGCCATAAAGGAGACCCGAGTGCATTTCCAGGTTATAGTCCTCCCAGGGTATAAAATTAACTATTCATGGAAGAGAATGGACTCACCAACCTTCACTGCTTAAATACCCTTTATCTCTACTGTACATACATTCCAACAGGGCAATTACCCTAATCACAAATGTTCAGAGAAGGGCCTCCCTGGTGGCGCAGTGGTTAAGCGCTGCGCTGTGGAGCTGTTGGCAGAGGCAACGCAAGTTCAATGCCCGGCCGGGGAGATTCCCACATGGCTCGGCAGACCTCTCCTGCCTTTCCCACTGCTCCCCTCAGCAGTGTATTTCCATCGCTCTGCCTGTGCTACTCCCCACTCTGTCTCTGGTGAACCCTGTCACCGTCCCATGCCTCTGGCCTGTACCCCTGCTTATATGCATAAAATAAATAAATCTTTAAAAAAAACAAACAAATGTTCAGAGAAATTTAGTTCATTTAAAAATGATCTTAGGGGGCCTCCCCAGTGGCGCAGTGGTTAGGCACTTGCGCTGTGGAGCTGTCAGCAGCAGCGATGTGAGTTCGATGCCCACCTGGGGAGACTCCCACATGGCACCACAGACCTCTCCTGCCTCACCCTCTGCTCCCCTCAGCAGTGTGTTTCCATCAATCTGCCTGTTCTGCTCCCCGATCTGTCTCTGGTGAACCCTCTCACCGCCCCACACCTCTGGTCTGTACCCCAACTAGTATGCATAAATAAATAAACCTTTTAAAATATATATTTAAAGGGATAGAAAAATAAATAAATAAAAATGATCTTAAAATCACTATTGACAAAGGATTTAGTTCAATCCTGAGTTTCCTTTTTTTTTTTAAAGGTTTATTTATTTATACATACAGCTGGGGTACAGGCCAGAGGTGTGGAGTGGTGAGAGGGTTCACCAGAGACAGAGTGGGGAGCAGAACAGGCAGATCAGAAATACACTGCTGAGGGGAGCAGCGGGTGAGGCAGGAGAGGTCTGCAGCAACATGTGGGATTCTCCCCGGCTGGGCGTCGAACTCGCATCGCTGCTGCCGACAGCTCCACTGCGCAGCGCTTAACCGCTGCGCCACCAGGGAGGCCCCAATCCTGAGTTTCTAAATTAATCTCTACAGCATGAAGGACTGAACACAGCCCTAGTGCACACGGGGCGTGAGGAGCAGGAGGAGACGGTGGGGAGCACCAGCCGGGAGCCAAATCTGCACGTCGGGTTCTCACAGCTCTGACGTGCCTCTGAGGTGTACAGCGAGCTGTGTTTTCTTTCAAATAACAAAGGTTTCTTATCTGTGATAAAACCGAAAACTACAATCCATCTCTACCTTTTCCTGGTACGGTTTTCCACAGAATAACACTTTGAATTCTGAAACTTGACTCTTCAATTCTGAGCAAAACTTCGTAAAATTCAAAAATCCTATGCTTTCCACTGTCGATCTATACTAATTGTCCAAGTCTATGTTGAGTGAGTCTGAAATATCCTGCAACTTGTGACGGTGTCTAATTCAATTGACTTCTCAAACAAGTAGAGCTAGTGTTTGTTTCCATTAAGTGCAAAAATGTACAAAAGCAAATGTTCTACACTGGCCCCTGCAGGGCATGACTATGGACCTGGCATTTATATTAACTGCTGTTTTATTCTTTATGTCTTACCCTGCAACTTTATAAAATGTAGTTTAAATATTAGTGAATGTATACTGGTCCAGTCCCTATGGAAAACAGCATGGAGATTTCTCAAAATATTAAAATTAGACCTACCATATAGCCCAGCAAGTCCACTCCTACGTCTCTACCAGAATAATACAAAAACACTAATTCAAAGGGATATATGCCCTCCTATGTTCACTGCAGCACTATTTGCAACACCTAAGTTATGGAAACAGCATAAATGCCCAAGGACAGAGGAATGGACCAGAAAAATATGGTCCAAATACACAATGGAATAGTACTCAGCTTTAAAAAAAAGATGAATTCTTGCCATTTGCAACCATATAGATGAAACTGAAAGGGATGATGCTAAGTGAATGAAGGCAGAAAGAGAAAGACAAATACTAAATGGTCTCACATGTGGAAGACAGAGAAACAAAACAAAGCGTCCGACAAAATCAAACCAGTAATAAACCCTTAACATCTGACTGCAAAACTGAGGGACCCAGAAGGGGAGGGTGATAGGCTGGGAGGGAGAAGGTGAGGGCCCAATGGGACATGGTAGGGGATTACTGGGGCCCTAGTGCTGGGCAGGGTATGAAAATATATATTTGTAGAAGTTTGAACCTATAACCCCAAAGCAGAAGCAACGATGTAAACCAATTTTACCTCAATAAACATAACTGGAAAATAAATATTAGTGAAAAAATAGGAAAGACAATTGTCACAGGATACATTATTCTACACCCCCTTCACCTTCCATAGCAGAAGGTGTCCAGTGAGTTAAAGAGACAGCTCGCAAGCACAGAAAAGCACCAAAATTAGGCGTAAGGAAGTGGCTGATAGCAGCAAAAGAAAGAGTTGCATGTCGTGTAGTTGGAAGGCCATTTTTTCTCCTATTAATTACTCCCCACTCCCTGCAAACACAGAAGCACCTGAAGGACCTGAATTCCTCCTCCCTAGTCTTGTCCCCACCTTTCATAGCTTAGACCCATCAAGAAGAAAGCCAGACAAAATCGCGTGATGGCCAACAGAGTAAGGGGCCACACGGAAGAAGCAGGGCAGAGAGGGGAGAGCAGGCGAGGTCCACTAGGAGACTTGACCTCGTATGTATACAGGCACACATACATATTCCCTAATCTGTCTCACATGATGTTAGGTGGTCCCGCCTCTAGCCGACTCCATTCTAGTTAAGCCACCGTCCTTGACTTTTTGTGATTACTCCAGCACCTTCCTGTCCCAGGGTCTTTGGCACTTATTTTTCCTCTATCTGGAATGCTCTTCCCCAAAAGGCCACATGGCTCACCCCTTTACTTCCTTAGTTTCACTGCTCAAATATCATCTTATTTTTGAGACCTTCCCTGATCTCTTCACAGCACATATCTACACCTGACATACATTCATGCAATACGTAAATAAGTATTCACATGAATACATGTATATGTTATATGGGTACCTCATATCAATACACACATATATATTTATATGCACTTTTCATTTCAACAGTGAGTTCACTAAGGGCAGACGCTTACTAGTCTAGTTCCATCAACTGGAAAAGTGTGTGGTCCTTTATAAACCCTCAATCCAAACAGAGTGAATGATGGAAGAAGAAAAATTAAGATTAGAGAGTCAGACTGGCCCTGCTTATCAACCACAGTGGACTGGGCACAAGTGAGAGGCCAGACAAAAAGAAAACGAAAGAAATAGCTAGCACTACCCTGTGACTCTGTGTGCATCTCTGTGTGTATGCTTGCTCATCTATTAAAAGACACCCCCCCTTGGTAATAAACTGGATTTACACGCTTTCTAAATTTAAGAGCATAGCTGGGTCTATAAAATCACTTCAAAGAAATCCTTGCCAATAGAGTCTGTATGTTCCTGGAAAAGTGTTAGGTCAACAGAGTTATAAATACTATATTGACATTTTTGCATGCATATTTCATCCACTGTTCATTTTTATTACTGAAAAAGAAAAGTGCTCAGAGATCAGGGTTTTATTTTAATAATCATTTACTTTCATGTCCTTAGTAACTTATCACACAGAGAAATGTGCTCTCCCAACCTGAGAAGTTACTAGCTAGTGGAAGAATGTGATTTCTCAAGCCTTCCAATATATAAACAGACCAAGAAAAGAGAAGGGCAGAGCACAGAAATAGGAGACAGAGGCAAATCTTTGGTGTAAAATCTGAAAGAACAAAATGTAGAGTGCCACTGGCCTTCAAGGATAGCCAGATGGATAAATGTTTATAAATAATTTTCAAAATGAAAGTCACCACAGAAGGGCTGAAGCTTTTTATTAACCCAGCTGGAACACTTTCTTGGTTTTTCTACGCTGCCTTCAAGAGTCTTTGAAAAAAATTTCACACACACAAGTTAATGACCTTCATGGACCCTCCTCAGTGGAAGTTCACCGATTCATGACATTATCAAAATCTCTCTGGGAAGAGAGGAGGCTTGCCTGTGTGCCGGCCCACTGCCATCATCATGAAAGTTCAGATCTAACACCCCAGACTGAAATAACAGCCATGGGGACACTGCACTCTCCTTAACTCTCTGGGAAGGATTCAAGGAAACCGTCAAGGGAAATGCTTACTGACACGTTAGTCTGGGGCTTCACTACATTTGCTGCATTCAGATGAACAATTCAAACCAGGGGCCAAGGCCAGATTCTAATCACCCATGTTCATCCCGAAACTTTCATGATCGTATTTAGTTTGAGTCCTCGCAGGCTGCATACAGTTCAGTTCGGAAAAAGATTTTGCCAACTAAAATCCAATGGAACATACTGAACACAGAGCTGTAGGTCGGGAACACCCTCCCCAGCTTATCCACCTGGTCACCCCTTTCCTCCCACTCCTCTAAGGCTGGAAGAGGAAAGTCATGAAATAATGATCAGGGTGAAATGAAGGCCAAGGAAATCGATTATCCATTCCCTTCCTCTCAATAATAGATAAGTGGATAAATGAGCTGAAAGAATTAAAAGTGGGGAAGGGCATATGCCAATGTTGTTACTGTGCTTTTTATACTACTGATGTGATTTGTAAAATGTTAAAGTACAAATAGTGTGGTACTTTGCTGACAGCCTGCCTTACTTTTTCTCTTCTGGGCTTGGGGCTGGGCTATCCAGCAATCCTTGGCTAGTAAGGCCCGCCTAAGCACTCTGTCCAGGCAAATGCTTCGTGCCAAGCAACTTGAATCTCCTTCTCTTGAAATACTAGATCTGGAGACCAACTATCACCAATGGCTGCAAAAAATACTAAGTCAAAAGCTGATGAGGAAGGTCAGGCTGACAACATCAGAACTAACCAATCCATTGTAGCTGCACACAACAGAACACCTGACAGTCTCCTGATGGAAATTCCAACGCCATCTATGAAGTATTTTTGCCAGAAAAGCAACTAAAGGCTGATCTGATCAAACCTCTAGACCCAGCTACCAATTTACAGCAAATACAGGAAACAAAAGTACAAGTGAACTAATATCCTGGGGACACAATCAGCACAATCTGGGAAACAGAACAAATGATCCAGTTTCATCTGTGGCTGCTTTCAAGGCAAATAAATGGAAGCATGAGGACCTGTAGATTTTAAATGACTTTAAAGACTTCTCAAGCAAACTGGATGTGTTGATTTTGTCTAGATTCTAATTTGAATAAAAATAGCCATTAAAAGTATTTACAAGATAATTATCAGAACAAGTTAAACATTAATTGGATAGATGATATGAAAGAATTATTTTATAAATTTCAATAGTTGGAGGCTGTATTTTCTAAACTAGTGTCTTTTTTGAAGCATACATTAACCTATTTACAAAATAATATGGTGTCTTGGATTTGATTCAAAATAATCTCGTAAGAGTGATCTGGGTGGTAGAATGTGGATTGAAAAAGGCAGGATGCGTGTTGGTGACCGTGGACTTGGTATGCAGGGGACATGAAGCTCCTGGTGCTGCTTTCTCCACCACTGCACAGAATGCACATTTTCTCATAGTGGAAAAGTGTTACGGGGTGAGGGAGCTTACAGTGGGATACGTAACAGGGAAGCAGAAGGCTCTGGGGACTGAGTTACTCCGCCAGCCAACCAGGCCATTTTGCATGGTTCTTCCTCCTGCCTTCACAGAGCGATGCTCCATCATCTTTCATACTTAAGACTTGCATAGCACCGCTATTATATTCCTCCTTTGGATGCAGAGTAACTATTACAGACCCATCAGAAATAAAGGATCAATCTTGGTAAGTAGAATGCATCTGTATCAGTGCAGTAACAAAAATGCTTTTAAGTGCATTAAGATGATCTTCTACCTTGCACTGTGTTTGCAACCTGCATCTTACCAATCATGAGTTACATTTAGATAAGGAGAAAGGAAGGGCAGAAACCAGAAACTTTGTAAACCATTACTACCACCATAATGCAGACCCTGCTCTGGGAGTAAATCCTAAATTTATTCAGGAAAACCTTTTCAAGCCATTAAATCTTTTCCAAACACGGCTGAGTCAGGACTGCAGCCCCGGGGGCTCTATCTTCCTCACACACCCTGCCGCTTCTCACTTCCGGAGACTTCCTCAAGCCCACAGTTGGGTCTCTTCCCTGGAGCAGTCTATGGTGCAAACAATCCCTTCTGTGTGAAAATTTCAACCACCTTGGCCAAAGTTTATGCTGTGTCCAAATACATTTCCCCGAAGGCTATAACACTTAGTACCAAATTTCCCTATTAACCTTGTCTTTAAAGTAAATACTGTGCTGGTTCTGCTGGGGCCATAGCAACAAATTCCCTAGCCCTGGTGACTACAAAGAGCAGACCTAACCCCCCACCCCATCTCCAGGCCCAACATCTGATTATCTGGGCACCAGCAGGAGTGGCTTCCTCTGGAGGACTGAAGAGCAGGACCCCCTGCCCTCTCCAGGGCCCTGTGCCACTGCAGCCCTTGGGCCTCCATCTTCACACGCCGTCTCCTCTGTGCTCCCTGCTTTCGAGGGAACACTTGCCTTTGCACGGTGGTTTGGGTAGTCCAGTACTATCTGCATAGACCTCTTTTTCCAAATAAGTTACATTCACAGTTTCTAGGTGAGCCTATCTTCAGGGGGGCATCATTCAACCCACCACAAACATTAAATAAAATCATGCCACCTTGGAGAAATCTGACGGCCCAGAAACTACACTGGCCTCAGTAACTACTTCCTCTAGCTCTTCCCAGCTCCCCACTTGATCCCTCAGCTCCAGTCTCATCAACGCATCAGTTCTCCCTAACAAATCTCAGTTCATCTTTTTAAATTTTTTCATTGTCAGTTCCTTAGTTAAAGCAAGGGAAGAGGGAATGAACCAAAGTACTTGGATATGTAATAGGGTGGTCCCAGGGAAAGGGGAAGTTCCAGGTTCCCTGCCCCACCAAAGACAGGGCGGAGCTGAACAGGGAAGAGAAGAAGGCAGAAGGATGGAGAGTGAGAAGGAGACCTGGGGGAGGCACCTGGAGCAGAGAGACATGTGAAGAAGCTGCACTTGCTTCTTGGTCCTGGACTGGGTGAAACAGACGTGGGTGAGAGACCCATGGGGAGGGTAACAACGGCAGTTTGATCTTGATTTTGATTTTGTTCTTTTCCTCCCAGACTTGTCTGGATGTTTCTGCCCCTTTCCTATGGGACCCCAGCAGGAGGTGCCTTAGACTTGTGGCAGGCTTTTGGGCCTCAGTGGCCCTGCACTGGGCCAAGCCTGTTTGGCTGGGCATTTACCCACAAGGACACGGGTAACTTTGTGTGCTTGATTTGGAAACTTTATTTTTTGTCTTCTCTTTTTTGCACACTAATTGTATTAAAGTTCCTTTCCACTGAAGGTCTCACACACTAGAGTATGTTTTGTGTTTATGCAGCAGATGCAGAACCTATTTAGAGCGGGCAGGTTTGGGGGTTCTGGGGTGCCCCTCACCATGCCCTGTAACAGACTGAAATCCCAGCCTTGTCACTCACCAGCTGTGTGACCTTGGCCATGTCACTCAACCTCTCTGCTCACCATTTTACTGTCTAATTTGGGATGATACGGTTATAAGGACTAAAGGAATCAGGTGAAGTATGCACAAGAGCACCAGGCACACAGCAGGACTTCAGGAACACTCTCTGATCCTGGGGTTCTACTCTGAAAGGGCTATAATCTCTAAATGAACTGCCTCACTGTAGTTGCTTTCATTTTAAAGTTATGTCTGCTTTAAAGTCCAAACTTAAGTTTAATTTAAAAAAAATAGCAAAACATATATTGACATGATGCTTTTAGAAAAAAAATCAATTTTATAGCACAAAAACTTTCTACAATATTAACTGTTGTGTGTTAGTTGAGAACAATAAGTGAACTATCAAGTCAAACTTCCAACTGAATGAGCTACAAAAAAGAAGCTTAAGAGGTGGAAACGTCACTTCCTTATTAAATGATGATATGTCCTATTAACGAACATGAACTTTAAGAACAATGGAGCTCATTCTTCTATCATGTCTTTCATACATGAAAATAAAAGCAAAGAACAATGTCTTATTGGAGCCACAAAAGACAGAAGTAAATAAAAATGTCAATTAGCAGCAAGTTCAATTCATGAAAAATAGCCTTTATGTGAAAATTAGGACATTTGGGAGACAAAGTACTGCTACAGGGCAGGGTGAGGGACACCCCCAGAGCCCCCAAGCCTGCCCGCTCTAAATAGGTTCTGCCATCCGCCACATCTAGACAAAACATACTCTAGTGCATAAGCCCTTCAGTGAAAAGGAACTTCAATTAGTGTGCAACAAAGAAAAGGGAAAGAATATAGTTTCCAAATCAAGCACCCAAGGTTACCCACCCCATCATGGGTAAATGCCCAGCCAAACAGGCTTGGTCCAATGCAGGGCCACTGAGGCCCAAAAGCCTGCCACAAGTCTAAGGCACCTCCTGGTAGGGACCCATAGGAAAGGGGCAGAGGGAGCAAAGTCAAAACCAAGATAAAAGCTGTCATTGTAAACCTCCCCGCGGGTCTCTCACCCACTTCTGCTTCACCCAGTCCAGGACCAAGAAGCAAGTGAAGCTTCTTCACGCGTCTCTCTGCTCCACGTGCCTCCCCCAGGTCTCCTTCTGCTCCCCATCCTGCTTCCTTCCTTCCCAGTCTCCTCCCGGCTGCTCCTCCTCACTGCTCAGCTCTACCCTATCCTGGGTCAGGCAGGGAACCTGGAAACTCCCCTTTCCCTGGGGATCAGCCTCTTATAGTACTGTTAGTCTACCTTCAGGAAGTCGCAAATAAAGTTGCAACAAAGAAATAATTGGACAGAAGTTTGAGTTTTCTAAGAGAGTTCCACTTTTGTACAGATTTGAAACAGATGCAATAGTTATATAGAATAGAACGATATATTTCACTTCAGATACTGAGGCTGTTTTCTAAAGTTACTGCCAGATGTTCTTAAAGCTTGGTTTTAATATGCATTATTATTATAATCACTGAAATGTTATTTAGTTATCTTTTGCAAGTGTTCTGCACCACTGAATTATTCATCAGTTACTTAATGTTCACCATAACTAACAACTTACAAGGTACACACAAAAAATTAGCCACCAAAAACTTCCCTAAAGGTCACAAGAAACAGAAGTTCCAAAGGAAAAGTCAGAAAAAGGCTTGTTTTTATGGGGGAGGTCTGTTTAAAGGTGCATTTCTGCATATTCAGTGATGTCACCTGTGCATAAAGACCATCTTACTTCTTGTTCAATCTGTGTAACTGTAACAGGGTGGTCCACAGGAAAAGGGGGAGGAGGGTCTCTAGGTTTCCTGCCCGACCCAGAATAGGGTGGAGCTGAGCAGGGAGGAAGAGAAGCTAAAGAGGAGACTGGGGAAGGAAGGAAGGAGGATGGGAGCAGAAGGAGACCTGGAGGAGGCCCATGGAGCAGAGAGACACCTGAAGAAGCTTCACTTGCTTCTTGGTCCTGGACTAGTTGAAACAGATGTGAGTGAGAGACCCGTGGAGAGGTTAACAATGGCAGCTTTTATCTTGGTTTTAATTTTGTTCTTTTTTCCCCAGACTTGTCTGGCTGTTTCTGACCCTTTTCTATGGGTCCCCACCAGAAGGTGTCTTAGTGTTATGGCAGGCTTTCGGGCCTCAGTGGCCCTGCTTTGGGCCAACTGTGTTTAGCTGGGCATTTACCCATGAGGGGATGGGTAACTTTGGGTGCTTGATTTGGAAACTATATTCTTTCCCTTTTCTTTGTTATACACTAACTGTATTAAAGTCCCTTTCTAATACAGGGCAAAATGAGCTTCAAAGTTTGGCCAAAGGCAGTGCCCAAATTGCTTACCAGTCACTATTTTGGTTCTGCAGCTGCGCACACAATTGCAAGACTACTCAGACTTAGGGAACAGTAACAATGGGATTTATTTAACAAACAGGGAAAAGCAAAGAATTACAGAAGTCAACATATGGCCGTTTACCTTACTTAAAGCAATGTCCAGAGCTTTAAGTCCCAGAAAAGTAACAAAGATGGCGTCTTCCCGCCACTGCTGACATGGAGCTCCTCTTCCAAACAATAGGCCACATTTCCACAATGGTGTCTTCCTGCTTTTGCAGACGTGCAACAATCAGACTGTAGGCCAGGTTCCAACTCACAAGGACAACACAGAACACAACTGGAGATGCTCCCAGAACTGTTGTGGTGCCCCAGCACAGCACCAGGCCAACAACACTGCAAACAGCAACTACAGCGGCCAGATAGCCCAACAGACTGCACTCACGCATTTTAGGAAGGCACCCGCTTCAGGCCTCTGCCTTTTTCCTTCGGCTGCAGTAAAGACAAAACTGGGAGCAGTTTCCGTCACTTGGCTACTTGCAAAGCCTCCAAAGTCGCTGGCCCCAAAGTCACTGAAGATTCCAAAAAACGCTCAATCCAAAACTCTACATCCTGGAGGCTCAAAACTTCTGGCATCTGATTTCTAAACTCTCAACCTTGGCGGCTACATTTCTGCCGCTTCTTTTCCTTCATTATGGCAATTGCTTCCTCTCTTCCTGCATCATGGTGACTGCTTCTTCTATTCTTTCAGCATGGCGACTCATTCCTCTATTCCTACATCATGGCAACTGAATCTCCTTCTCCTTCAATCCCTTTTATTTCTTATCAGAAACTCCACCCCAAACTGCAAACTTAGCATTTTCCCTGGGGCTTTCATTCTCATCAGCAAACCCCCTCCAGGGGGCACCACATTTTCTGGACTTTGGACTCAGCCCAGTTACACAGGGACTTGGGGGACATGGAAAGAGACACTTGAAACAGACGTGGGTGAGAGATGTTAACTGAGTTAACTGTGGGGAGGCTGACAATGGCCGTTTTTATCTTGATTTTGATTTTGTTCTTTTCCTTCCAGACTTGCCTGGCCCCTTCTGCCCCTTTCCTGTGGGTCCCCACCAGATGGTGCCTTAGACTTGGGGCAGGCTTTTGGGCCTCAGCGGTCCTGCTTTGGGCCAACCCTGCTTGGCTGGGCATTTACCCACAAGGGATGGGTAACTTTGGGTGCTTGATTTGAAAACTATATTCTTTGTCTTTTTCTTTGTTGCACATTAATTGTATTAAAGTTCCTTTCCATTAAGGGTCTTACTCACTAGGGTATGTTTTGTCTTGACATGGCAGAAGGCAGAACCTATTTAGAGTAGGCAGGTTTGAGGGTTCCTGAGATAGCCCTCCTCCTGCCCAGTAACAAAAGTAGAGCTCAGGGAGATTAAGTGGCCTTCCAGGTTTACTTAACCTAGTATAAGTACTAAATCGAGTTATGCCCCAACTATCAACCAAACTCAAATTTCTCAGGTTCAAATATGTTAACACTGAATCTAGTTATGCATAGTTATTGTTAAATGACATTTTCAGACACATCCTTTTTCCCTTAATGGATAAAATATAAAGGTCCGGCAACAAGTTTTCTGAAGACTGGAAGGTGTTCATATAGAATAACAGATTTTAGGACAAGTTATTATGACATTTTTTTAAAAGATTTATTTATTTATAATACAAGCTGGGGTACAGGCCAGAGGCGTGGGGCTGCGAGAGGGTTCACCAGAGACAGAGTGGGGAGCAGAACAGGCAGATCAGAAATACACTGCTGAGGGGAGCAGCGGGCGAGGCAGGAGAGGTCTGCCGCGCCATGTGGGATTCTCCCTGGCTGGGTGTCGAACTCACATCGCGAGCTGTCGACAGCTCCACAGCGCAGCACTCAACCGCTGCACCACCAGGGAGGCCCTATTATGACATTTTTTTAAAAAAGATTTATTTTTTATTTATACATACAAGCTGGGGTACAGGCCAGAGGCGTGGGGCGGCGAGAGGGTTCACCAGAGACGGAGTGGGTGGCAGAACAGGCAGATCAGAAATACACTGCTGAGGGGAGCAGCGGGCAAGGCAGGAGAGGTCTGCCGCACCATGTGGGATTCTCCCCGGCTGGGTGTCGAACTCGCGTCACCGCTGCCGACAGCTCCATAGCGCAGCGCTTAACCGCTGCGCCACCGGGGAGGCCCCCTATTATGACATTTTTAACAGAGTGTGAAGAAATTGTGAAATGTTCAGGGAAACCCCTGGCCCTGCTCTAGCAGACTAGAGAGCAAAGTCATGTGCATAGACTTGAAGCCATGACGCTGCTGCCTGGGGGTAAAACCTGCCTTTCAACCCCCCACTAATCACAAGGAGCCTGATAAAGAGACATGAGCAGGCAGCCCCGTAACTCCTCAGAGCATTCTTTAGAAATCAGATTAGTGGCCACACCCGAGCATTTGCCTTCCTCTCCTCTGGATAGCACTGAAATACCTGTCATGGTATCATCACTAAATTTAAAAACTACGCCTGCACTTCTTGCCCAGCAGCCAAGTTTGGGAGGCTTGAGTTGATAAAAGGAGTGTATGGGTCTGCCCTGGGGACCTGAACTTTCAGCTGATGATCCATCACGTAAATTCAGAGCACCAGTCAGGACTCACCCAAGACCAGCGGCCCCAACCGCTGATGCCTTGAGATAGAGCCTTGGGACGCCCTGCGTGCAGCAGACCCCTCGTCTCTCCACTGTTCCTCTTTGCAGTGTGTGTCAATAAATCTGCCTGTTCTGTTCTCCACTCTGTCCCTGGTGAAGTCTTTCACCCCCATGCCTCTGGCCTACACCCAATTCTCCCCCATGACAATATCTGTAGCTCAGATTAATTTAGGACTAGAACACCCCTCATGCCCATCAAAAATAGTTCCTTTTCAGCGTCAATGACTCAGTATTCCTACCCATACAAACTAAATTTAAGTTTATGTTTGTTTGAACAGCTCTCACAGAAAATCTGTCGGCAAGTTTCCTGCAATCAAGTCTTCACTATGATTACCTAATAATCTCCTGGTCTTGTTACAGGGCACCCTGATATAAAATGGGGTGCCTGTCTGTGGGTTCTCACCCATGTGCCTAAAAAGGACTTTAAAAAAGGACTTTAAAAAAGCTGTCGGCAGCGGTGACGCAAGTTCGACGCCCGGCCGGGGAGAATCCCACATGGCGCAGCAGACCTCTCCTGCCTTGCCCACTGCTCCCCTCAGCAGTGTATTTCTGATCTGCCTGTGCTGCTGCCCGCTCTGTCTCTGGTGAGCCCTCTCACCGCCCCACACCTCTGGCCTGTACCCCAGCTTGTATGTATAAATAAAATAAATCTTAAAAAAAAAAAAAAAGGAACCCGTGGAAAAGGGTCAGAAACAGCCAGACGATTCTGAGAGGAACAGAGCAAAATCATAAACCAAGATGAGCATCGCCACAGTCAACCTCCTCACAGGTCTCCACGCACATCTGTTTCAAGCTGTCAGGCAGCTTCTTTACATGTCTCTCTGCTCCTTGTGCCTCTTCTGGCCTCCATCCTGCTTCCTTCCTTCTATCTCCTCTGTGTGTGACGCCCACCTTCTCCAGCTTCTTATCTTTCCTGCTCAGCTCCACCCTCCCTTGGGTGGAGCACAACTTTTTTCTGGGGGCCACCCTGTTACACTTTCTCCCCCAACAGTCTAACTGTCAGAGGGCAGGGAGAGGGGCACAATACCCTTTCCCGAGGACCACCCTCTTACATAACGATCTTTGAGATGTTTATTCCAATTAACACAGACTACACAGGATAAAACCCAAGTTTCTTCACTGACATGTAACAGTATTCAGACTGGATGATGGAAGCTTAGAGTAGGAAACTTTAGGGTGTAAATTTTCACAGGGTAAAAAAACAGGAGACAGGACCCACATAATCACTTCAAGCAGGTATAAGAGGCTACAGGGAGTGTAAGTGTAACAGGGTGGTCCCTAGGAAAAAGGGTGTATTCTAGGTTCTCTCCCCCACCCAAGGGAGGTAGAGCTGAGCAGGAGATAAAAAACCTGGAGAAGAAGAGCCACACACAGAAGAACAGACAGGAGAAGAGAGGAGGAAGGATGGAAGCCAGAAGAGCCACAAGGAGCAGAGAGACATGTGAAGAAGCTGCACTGGCCTGGACTGATTGAGACAGATGTGGGTGAGAGACCCGTGGGGAGGCTGACTATGGCAATGCTGATCTTCGTTTTGATTTTGCTCTCTCAACTCCCAGAATTGTCTGGCTGTTTCTGACCCTTTTCCATGGGTCTCTGCCAAAATGTTTTAGACTTGTGGCAGGCTTTTGGGCCTTGCTTTGGGCCAATCCCATTTGGGTGGACTTATATCCACGAGGGGTTGGATAACACAGGGTGCTTGATTTAGAAACCATATTCTTTGTCTTCTCCGTCTTTTCTAATTGTATTAAAGTTTCTTTCCACTTGTATGTTTTGTCCTGATGTGGCAGATGGCAGAACCTATTTAGAACGGGCAGGTTTGGGGGTTCTGGGGTGCCCCTCTCCCTACTCTGTAACTTAAGGAGTATCAAGACAATCTCTGACCCCTTTCTTTTTTTTTTAATATTTTTAATTGCTATTATTATTTATGTCTTTTACATTTATTGTGTATTCCCCGCAGATTTCCCACCACCAATTCACCCGTGAACCGTCACCACAGTTCCCCGTGCTAGAAGGGATCATGCTCAGTGAAATAAGCCAGAGAAAAAGAAAAATATCAAATGGTTTCACTTATAGCAGGAATATAGGGGAACCAAGTAAGAGACAGACATTCAGCGAGGGGGGGTGGAGGATAAGGGGTCTGGCCCCTTTCTCATCCTGATTAATGACAAGCAGGCCACTTCTAGAAGATGTGAGCCCCTCCCAAAGAGAAAACTCTATCAGTGCCATCTCTGCACTACCTGGGGCAGCAGCTGTCTGCCCACCTGTGACTATGCAGGTGCTTCTTTCTGTTAGGGCTGGGCCTGTGTTGGCAGAAGAGAAGCCATGATGGCCTCTCAGTCAGCAACTTAGCTCTCAGGAGCAACTTAAAGAAAAACAACTTCCCGACACCCTGGCACCCACCCCCTCACCACCCTTACCGGAACACCAGATAGCCCAGTCCGATAAAGGGGGACTGAGAGAAAAAACAACTCCTTCTGAAAAACAGCTCCTTCTACATAACTGAAGATCCTTTGCAGACCCCCTGGGCTAAACACCGCCCTATGTAAATTCCCCTCACTTGACCCAGGGTAGGACTTTGGGGACCTCACTCTAGGGGGTCCGTAAACCTCCCCGGGAGCCACAATAAAGACTTGTTTTGAGTCGTAATGCCTGCCTCCTCTCTTTTCTACCCGGCGGCTATCTTTCACTTTCCACCAACTCTCTGTCCCCCTGCAGGGCAGCAGCCTTCCTGCCTGCCTGTGCCCTGCACCATGCCGGGACTTCTCTTTATTGACCTCCCCCAGCAGAGGCAGCTCTCCTCAAGGCTGCCTGCCTGCAACCACCCAGGCCTCTCTTGGCAAGCCTGTCCCTTTCAGGGCAGCTCTTCCTGCCAACTTGTAGCTAAGCAAGTGACCTCTGTTCTTCTGTGTCTTTCTTTAACAAACCTGCTCTTTAAATATATTCAACGTCTCTGTGTTGTGGAACGTCAACGTGCCGTGGAAAGGGGAGCTCTGGTGAAACCTTTCCCAGAGTGAGCCCAAGAAACACCCCTTGCTCTGGCAAAATGAAGGTCTTGTCCTCTAAGACTGCCCACCTGTGTCTATGCAGGTGTCTCTTTCTTAAACCTATTTCAAATTCAGCTCTTTACTTGGCTGTGGCTATGCAGGAATCTCTTTTTCCTAATAAACCTTTAAAATGCATGCTTTGCCTATGTCTACGCAAACGTCTTTCTCCTTAATAAACTCTGCCGAAATCTTTTTCGAGGGACCCAAGGACCAAACCCCATCAGAGCCAGAGAAAAAAAAAAGGCAGATTCTCTCATTCAGACTTTTTACATTAAACTCTCAAAATTCAACTCTTTTAGAAGAGATTACAGTTCCTAATATTCAGGTATGTCAGGGGAAAAAAAGAAGCCATACCCTTTTTCATTTGAGAGAGTCGCTTTTAGAGATCAAAAGAAAAAAATGGAAATAAGACTCCCACAAAGGAATGGAAATTAAGAAGGCTGCCAGCGGTTCAGATCCCACTGAGGCTAATAAGGGTTTACTGCCACCAAGTGGTTTGCTAAATCCATTTTAATTCTGTAACTGGTGTTTCTTAATTACTCCCCAAGTATCAATACTTTTTCAAAACAACTGCTTTCAGAAAATATCATTAAACCTCAGAGAAAGTGGGAAAGTTTTCACAAATTGACAAACTAACAAGTAATGACCAAAAGAAAACGTGGGGACTTTTGCTAAACTTCCAAAAAGAAGGGTGAAGCAAATGCTTTCACTCAACACTTGAGAGAGGCAGAGCCACTGCTGGTAGCCAAGGGCCTTCCTTCAGAAACAACAAACACCGGACATTTGCATTCGAAACAGAATCTGAATTTGAATGGGCTCTAAATCCCAGTAAATGATGCTGTTACAAAACAGAGGATGCAGTAAGAACTGGTCGATGTAATACCCCCACCCCCACATTTGGAGACTCCTGGGGGAACATTCAGCAAATGGGATTTCTAAAATAGATTTTATTCCTGGTGATGACTATTTGATACTCCAGGAACTTATTCAAAAGTGGGCATTCAAAAGAGCTCTTACAAAAGAAAACTTCCTCTTCCCTTTGCCCTTTTCCCCACAGCCACACCCATACCCACATGTCAACAATTGCTGGCTTTAAGGTCAAGTACAGGAGCAGGTTGTATTTTGTAGATTAAATACGGAGGGTGGCTATTAAGTAAGAACTAACTTCAGCCTCCTCACATTACCTTGGCAACCAGAGGGGTCTCCTTCCTACAAGTCAGCCAGCCAAAGATCTCTGACTGGCTCACATTGTCCTAGGGAGTTTTCTAGAATCTCTTTTAGCTTTTAGCATGTTTTTCAGATATTCTGTTTGTGATGCAGTATGACCTGGTCGCTGGGGTTTTAAAACTTTAAGGTGAGTCTTAGGTGTAAGCAAACTTGGGAACCTCTATCAGAAAGGCTTTTAAAGATCATCACTTGGTGATCATTTGACAAGGAAACAGAAGATGTCAAAAGGTAGTACCGTTACTGTTAGGCCGTGTCTGGGTTGGCAGCAGGGAAGCCATGATGGCCTCTCAGTCACCTAAGCAGAAAGAAACATACAGAAAGCAATTCCTCAACACCCTGTTGCCCACACCCTCGTCACCCTCACCTGAACACCAGATGTACCACCCTGATAAGACGGACTGAGAGAAAAAAAATAACTTCTTCCACAAAACCGTAGTTTCCTCACAGATCCCCTTGGTTGAGCACCACCCTATATAAGTTCTGCCAACTTGACCCAGGGCGAGACTTTGCTGACCTCACCCTAGGGGTCCATAAACCTAGTCGGGGAGTGCAGTAATGAAGACTTGCTTTGGGTCATTTTTGCCTGCCTCTTCTCTCTTTTCTACCTGCGTCTACCTTTCAGTTACCTAATCCTGGAGCTGGTTTTGCTTAAACTGCTTGTCATCTAACCAGGAGTCCCTAAGAGCTCCATCAGTGTCAACAGAATATACTTCAGAAGTTTTGAGACTTCAGCTGTTGCCTCTGTCATATATATTGATACTATAATGACCCTCTGTCATATATATTGATACTATAATGACCCTGGTTGACTATAAGATGTTGTGTGTATTAACACTGGAATGACCCTGACTGATGGGCACTCGAGAGAGAGCCACTTAAATTGTCAATTAAGAAGCAACCATTTTTTTATGAAGACAATGATACATAGACAAGCAAAAGGCAAGGGTAGATAAAAACCTGGCTGTGCAGAGACCCCGTCTGAATAAAAATTAACAGATGGTGTTGATAACACTGGTTAACCGTGAGATCGTTACTGACTTAAAAAAGCCCTAATCTGTAGTATCTTGGTGTGCTGGACATGAACATAACCCTGAAATTTTTTTATTAGCTCTCGTTTTGAAGATATTTCATATATTCATTTTATATGTTTCACCATGTAAATTTATCCAGTAGGACTGCAACAACGTCCTAAATCAGCCTAGAATGATGTACTATTGCATCACATTGCATAATACCATCATGCACACATCATCCAGGGTTGATTGCATCATTTTCTGATGCATTGCAATACTACTGCCAGGCGGCTGCTAAAGTAAGCTGACGTCAGCAGTGCACTAGATAAAGCCCTGTCGGAAAGGTTGAGCATCGAAAATATTTCAGACTTTGTGAGAGACAGTTAAAGCTACTGTTACATAGAACTGTTATTTTTTTATCTATTTAGGTGGCAGAGCTCTGTCTCATCCGCAGCCTCCGGTGCCTCCACGGGGCCTTCTCCCTGTCCCTTACCCTTTCCCCTGCTAGTTCTCCTCTAACCTGTTGTTTAGAATTGGGATTTTTTTTTTTTCATTGTTGCACCAAGGGCCATTCTGTTTGCATTTGTGGCATCGGGTGACTGGACCCAGAACTGATGAGAGAGGTTTTGAACCGGTGACAGTTTAGATCCTTTGCCCAGGAAAAAAAAAGTGATAAAAAAAATAGGGCACTGAATTTGAGGGAATCTGGGATACTTAAGGACTGTAGTCCTGCAGCCTTCTCCAGAATGTGGCCACAGCGGCCAGGACTCTCCCCTAAGTGATACTGTAATTTCAGGTTTTCAGGTCTAGTCTCTCAGCCAGGAATGGACCCCAGGCTGCAGGGGCAGCGCTGAGTCAAGCCACTAGACCACCACAGGCTGGTGTCTTATGAAGCCGCAGCAGGAACTTCACTGACGCTCAGGTGAGCAAGCGAAAAGAGGCAAATTTGTTTAGAGAAAGCTTATTAAGGAGAAAAGCAACAGAAATAAAGTGGGACTCCCATGCCAGTGGAACCAGGCCAGGGAGGGGCAAGGATGTCGAACTGGAGTCTTGTCTCAGGAAATACAGACCTTCTTTCCCTAATTAGCCTAAAGCTCCATCAGGCTCTTCTTGATTAGTTAGTTCTTGATGGTCTGTCACCCTGCCTTAATGTGTCTGTGCCCGGAATTAAGTCTCTGTGTCCCAGCCCTTATCTTTAGCATACTTTTTCTTTATCATCCTTGATCTGGAATGTCCTGTTGCCCCTAGTCCTGGGTGTGTGGTTAGCTCCCTTTGGAATTTGTTGTCTTTGTTTCTGCATCTTCCCTTACTCCTCCCATTATCTCCAAAGCTTCTTTAACTCTCCCTGAAGTCCCTGCCTACACTGTCCCTGAAGCGGCCTAATTAGCCCTAACTTGCACTAGGACTCATGAAAAGTGGCAACTCCCCTCCTCCCAGATGGAAGGCTCCAGAAACTCGCTCTGCATTGCCAGCCTCTGAACCAAACATCCTACAGCCTATATATAATGGCTTCCTACTGGTGAGTCAATTGGCTCTTATGTAATCAATGATCTTCCGCTTGGAGGTTAGCTAGAGGCACAACTTGCATTTAATTCACCCTAAGGAATCATCAGAAAGCAAATAATATTTTTTCCAGCCTTACCAATATAATTGGCCTATAAGAGTATGTAACCGTAAGGTGCATGCTAAGGTATTGATTGATATATTTACCTATTGCACAATAATCACGAAAGCCCTAGCTCACCCCTCCATCACACCCCATAATTACCATTATTTCAGATGTACTCGCTTAACTTTCTAGGATATAATACAATTCTGTTAACTACAATTATAACAGGTTGGTCCCCAGGAAAAGAGTGTGTTCCAAGTTCCCTGCCCCACCCAAGGGAGGGTGGAGCTGAGCAGGAGAGAGAAGAAGCTGGAGAAAGAAGAAAGAGGAGACAGGAGCAGAAAGGAAGCAGCACAAAGGCCAGAAGAGGCACATGGAACAGAGAGACATGTAAAGAAGCTGCACTGGACAGGACTGATTGAAACAGATGTGGGTGAGAGACCCATGGGGAGGTGACAGTGGCAATGTTGATCTTTGTTTTGATTCTGCTCTTTTCCTCAGAGATTTATCTGGCTGTTTCTCTTTTCTATGGGTCCCTGCTGAAAGGTGTTTTAGTTCCTCCCAGAATTGTTGGCTGTTTCTGACCCTTTTCTATGGGTCCCTGCCCAAAGGTGTTTTAGACTTGTGGCAGGCTTTTGGGCCTTGCTTTGGGCCAATCCCTTTTTAATCACGAGGTGAAGGATAACTTTGGGTGCTTGATTTAGAAATCATATTCTTTGTCTCTTTTGTACTGTACACTGGTTGTATTAAAGTTTGTTTCCACTTAAGGTCTTGTATGTTTTGTATTGATGCAGCGGATGGCAGAACCTATTTCAAGTGGGCAGGTTTGGGGGTTCTGGGGTACCCCTCTCCCTGCCCTGTAATACAATCATTACATTGTTCATTAGATTGCCAGAACTCATTCATCTTCTGACTGGACATTTGTACACTTTGACCAGCACCTCCCCAGTTTTCCAGCTCCAAGCCCATCATAACCACCATTCTACTCTCAGTTCCACAAGGCAGTTATTTTTAGACTCCAAATATAAGCAATATAAATATCACACAGTATTTGCCTTCCTTTGTCTACTTTATTTCACTTAATATTTGCCTTCAAGAACCTTTCATAGTCTCACACTATCACTTCTTTTTTAAAGATTGATTGATTGATATATCCATAGAAGAACAAGGGTCTAGGCCAGAGACACCAGAAAAGGCCAGAAAAGTCACCAGAAACAGAGTGGGGAAAAGAACAGGCAGATTGACTGAAATACACTGCTGAGGGGAGCAGCGGGCAAGACAGGAGAGGTCTGCTGCGCCATGTGGGTCAGCTCCATGGCCAGGAATGGAACTCAGGTGACAGCACTGAGCCGCCAGGGAGGCCGCTCACACTATCACTTCTTTATCCATAAACCTGCTGATGGGTCTGAGGTTGTTTCCACTCTTGGCTGCTGTGAATGGTGCAGTGAACATGGAGCAGATATCTCTTCCAGATCCTTGTTCTCATTTTTTTGGATATACTCCCAAAAGCAAGATGGCTGGATCATATGATAGTTACAGCAAATAGATATTTTATTGTTTTCCCATGGCTGTCATGAATTTCATGTTTATCTTTTTTAAAGACTTATTTATTTATGCATACAAGCTGGGGTACAGGCCAGAGGCATGGGACGGTGAGAGGGTTCACCAGAGAGAGAGCGGGGAGCAAAACAGGCAGATCGACGGAAATACACTGCTGAGGAGAGCAGCGGGCGAGGCAGGAGAGGCCTGCCACACCGTGTGGGAATCTCCCTGGCCGGGAGCCGAACTCGTGTCGCCGCTGCCGACAGCTCCACAGCGCAGCGCTTAACCGCTGCGCCACCAGGGAGGCCGAATTTCATGTTTAAATAAATACTTAATCTAAATAGGGCTTCCCCGATGGCGCAGCGGTTGGGCACTGCACTGTGGAGCTGGCAGTAGCGGTGACTCAAGTTCGATGCCCGCTCCGGGAGATTCCCACATGGTGCGGCAGACCTCTCCTGCCTCGCCCACTGCTCCGCTCAGCAGTGTATTTGCGTCCATCTGCCTGTTCTGCTCCCCACTCTGTCTCTGGTGGGCCCTCTCGCCGTCCTACGCCTTTGGTCTGTACCCCAGCTTGTATGCATAAATAATAAATAAATCTTTAAAAAAATAAAATTAAAATACTTAATCTAAATAATCTTGACCATGCTGATTTTTTTAATATATATTTTTATTGTTATTTATGTCTTTTACATTTTGTATTCCCCTTGGGTAACCTACCTATGCTGATTGCTATATAGTCTCAGAGTCTGCACCCACCCATCATCTGTGTATTGAGGCAGAAACAGTTTTCCTGAAGAATATATGGTCTCTGCTCACGCATACTCCCTGTCTTGTTTGCCCTAAAGGGAGCTGGAGTTTTCTGAGAGTACCTGTTTACTCTACATATGAAGTTCCGCAAACAGAACTTCTTAGAATTGACTCCTGCTCTCTGAGGACATACTGGCTTGTGCGCATGTTCCCTACTAACTAGAAAAACTTGTTCCAGCAGTAACTTATTAATTTATATAAGCATAAACACCAATTGCATGCTATTTTCTTATTCCTTTGTTCATATCTTTAATAAAAGCTTGGGCTGGGGAGTGAAAGGTAGAGTTGCTCTGGATGGCACTCTCCCCAGCCTCCCCGTGGAGTCATTTAGACTCTGAGTCTTCATTAATAGCTGAGAACTTCATCTGCTATCCATGGCCTGGCCCACCACAGAGGCTCCTTCACTTTCACAGGAGGCCCTTCCCGAATCATCTTGCAGGCAGTCGGAACTGCTGGTAATTTCCAAGCAAGCAAGGACCCCTAAACATCGTCACTGCAGAGTAGAACCCTGGAATGCTATGCTGCCCTACTCTCACCTCGTCCAATCTTAAGAAGTAGGAATATAAAGAATAAACCGTCCACCAGCCCTCCATGTGTGCTAGATCTGACTCCTTTCAAGACAGGACACTGGCAAGTTGCACCCTGGGACCTTCCTGCTTTGGTCCTTTCATGGGACTGCTCTGCCCTGGGGCCTCTGCTTTGTCGAATGTTTAGATGGTCAGGCTGGTCTAGGGCTCAGACTCTCAGTTTCCTAAACAAAAGAATTTTTACAAAAACAGATGACGGGATCAAGAAGATGTGGTATATACACATAATGGAATACTGCTCAGCAGTCAAAAAGATAAACTTAAAGCCAAAACTAGCAGGCAAACTATAAATCAGAAACATTCATCGGGGGAAGTGGACGGAGGGATATCAAAATGGGAGGGAAGAGGACAAGTGATGTTTCACCAGTGTCTTAGTGGTGGGAATTTTATCAGGACACCACCCAAGAGGAGAAATCAGACATTGTACAAAAATGAACAATGATGTAAAAATATATAAATAATAAAATAAATTAAAAGTAAAATCCCCCCAAAAAAGGGGGGGTCTTTTGGATACCCAGTCCTCCTCAGACTTAGCAAAACCCATGGTACAAAGTGGGGGCTCCATAAGAGTTCCTCAACTTAATTTAACTTGTGTGTCTACCCCCTGTGGTGTGCTGTACAGACTCTTCCACCATGAGCTGAAGGACCCAATTCTACACCTCAACTCCCAAAACCAGCAGTGCAAGCTCGAGTGGGTACTTTTCTGTCCTCTCCTGGGCCTGTTTTCAAATCTGAAAAATGATTTTTAAAGTCTCTTGCAGTTTAGGGCCTCCCTGGTGGTGCAAGGGGTTAAGTCTCAGCACTATGACACTATCCACAGTCACTGCAGCACAGAGTTCAATCCCTGGCCAGGGAGATTCCCACATGGCGCAGCAGACCTCTCCTGTCTCGCCCACTGCTCCCCTCAGCAGTATACTTCCGTCAATCTGCCAGTTCTGCTCCCCACTCTGTCTCTGGTGAATCCTCTCACCACCCCACACCTCTGGCCTACACCCCAGCTTGTGTGTATAAATGAAGAAATCTTTAAAAAATAAAATTAAAAAAATAAAAAATAAAGTCTCTTACAGTTTTATATTTTTTAGTATCTCCAACATCAACAAACCATCCATCAATACTTTAATAATTTAATCTCTGCTGTACCTAGTATTATAATTCCTCTAGAAATAATATATTAATATTTTTAATCAATATGCATTCTTAATACATCTGGAAATTTTAACTGTATTTGTTATATAACAGACAGGGCTGATTTTAGCCTTCAAATAATCACTAATTCAAAATTAATGAGCTCCAAGTTCATGAAAAGGTAGAATTTAAAAATAATTGAGATGTCTGGTGACCATGAAATCTATTTTAGTCTATTTTTGCTGTGTTTGTGCATTTTTTTTCACCTCTTGACAACTTTTTTGTTGGTGATAGAAGTTAATAATGGACAAAAAAGGCATTTTTTACCTCACGTTTAAGAATGACAGATGCCCTATTTTTCAATCAGTAAGATGGTCTAAATAAAGCACAGGAAAAGCTGATATAAAGGTTTTGCATTTCACATAGCTGAGATATGAACAATTTTAAAGAAAAATGGCATACTAATAAGACCATCTTCCTAAATCCAGAGGTCACACATTTTTTGCCAGTGTTTCAGACTTATAATGTGGCTTTAAAATGCTATTAGATCTGTACGTGTAGATGAAAGGTTGCAAAGTTCTCACTTCACCTCTAGAATTTATTTTAAGATCAAAGACTAGGAGCAGCCCTCCCCTTGCCCAGCTTTCACAGTCTCATCTCCACGTGCTGACTTTTGCAGAATGCTCTGGATATACATACTAGGCAGAGAAAGGCTATTATAGGAAAATTGATTTGACCCACTCTTTGGCGGCCAAGAAACTCATTTCATGGTGTCACCACTTAGGTTAGCACTGCAGCTTCTCGGGACCTACAGCACATTAAAGCCTTGTTTTCAGACTCTGCCCCTTCTGACATACTGTCACCCCCTTCACCGGAGAACCTGTGACACGCAAGGGGAAGCTATCCCAGCACCTCCTGAAAGATTTCTCATTTAAGCCAAACACCCTATTTCTTTCTATATCTCCCTATCTGCCCCATTTCCTAGTATCTCTTAAGATTTATTTGTATTTATTTATGCATACAAGAACATACGCATAATGCTGCGGGGGGGAATGAAAGGATTCACCAGAGACAGAGTAGGGAGCAGAACAGTGGATCCACTGAAACACTGCTGAGGGGAGCATCAGATGACACAGGAGAGGTCTGCTGTGTCATGTGGGTCAGCTCCCTGGCGGGGGACCGAACTCAGAACTTAGAGGTGGTAGCACTGAGACTTTACCCCTAAGCCACCAGGGAGACCTCTGGCATTTCTCTTTCCAGACTTGTTGCTTCTGTGATGGCTTCTTCAGTAAAATAAGATGCCAGAATGAAACTGTTTTCTCAAGCTCTCGTTCAGTAAGGTCAGGGTGATGTGAGACTATTTTTACTTCCCTGCCGATGGAACCTCTGTCCACTATCCAACTCCAAAGCAGCTTTTCATTTTTGCCTCCATATGACTCTGTGACTCATAGTGGCAGGACAGTCTGGCAGTATTTTTTTTCACATGAACTTTTGTTACACCAAGTCAGGGCGACCCAGCAGTGCGTATCCAGTTTCTTAAACTTGGGCTGAAAGATTCATATTCATCAGCACTTTTTTCCATCTTCTTGACACTAGACTAAAATTTTAGACTTTGGAGGAGTTTTTTTCCCTGACACTGATTATGTAAACAGTCCTTTCTAGCCATTTTAATTGGTCAAATACAACATAAATATTTTCTGATTATTTAAATTGTTGATTAAAATGCTGAAGAGATAAAGCACCCTCCTTCCAGGTGGCTGTCTGTCTTACCAGGATTCACAGTGAAGTTTTCCAACCAGTTGCCATTGTCCGGCTCACACTTCTCAATTGTGTCTACAAGGCTGTCAGGGACCTCGTCAAATACTGTGCTGAAAGATCCCAACTAAAGTGAACGAGCCACGTCAACATCAGTCAGGAGACTGTTGTTCTCATGACTTCTACGGATCACCTTGTCCTCGGAGACCACGAAACTCTGAGAGTCATAATCCTTTCCTAGTATTTCGTCTATGCCTGATACTGTTTTCACTGATAAGTTTTTAGAAGTCATCTTTCCAATTTTTATAAAAATATCAGCCATTAACCATAATTCTTTAACACATGCTACTGACAGATAGGCCACCCCTAAATGTTCACAGGCTTTTTCCAGGTGGCGGCTCTGTTTAATACCTTTCACCTTGGCGTGTGGCATTAACGTCAATCCAGGCCTGTGGACGTAAGAGAAACTGTTGCCATCCACTCAAAGACTGAAGACCACCTGGGTTCACTGTCTCCCTCAGAAATAACCTTTTTATCAAAGAAACCCATCTCATGGCACGGCAAAACTTCTGTTTTTGTCATATGAGTCACCTTCTCCTCCTCACAGAAGTCCCCACTTCTCCCCTTGAAGCACCAGCCCCTGCCCATCCTGAACTCAAGACAGAAGCCCTCAGTCTTTCTCGTTTACTCTAGAATCTTCAGCCATGTAAAATCTCCACACACATGTAATTAAAAGTGTTCCTTTTCTCCTATTAATCTGTCTGATGTTAACTTGTTTGCTCAGTCTGAGAAAAACCGGGAGGGGTAGGGAATTTTCTCCCTGCACCTCAATACCATATTATAACGGGCACATATAAATAGCACAGTACTTGGGACAGCAATTTTAAATTATTTTACCGCACCTGAATCTCAGCAGGACCCAGATTAGGAAGGACTAAAGCATCCCCCAAAGCACACAGCATAGACAACATGAACTTGAGAGTGAATTTTGAGGGAGGAAGCAAGAAGGCATATGGGTAAAGTGTGGAAGTAGAATTCAGCAGGCTCTTCTGGTCCAAGTGGAGAATTTGAGATGGGGAAATTTATAAAACAGACATGAAGATGAAGAGAGATTACACAGAAAAGCAGAGTAAGACAAAGAAACAAAGGAATCCAAATTGGAAAGTGGGAGATAACAGGGAGCAGAGGTAGGTTGGTGAGGAGGGGAACCATTAGGGTCTGGGGGGCTTTAAACACATTCTGATTCCAGAGGCTGACAGTCTGATTGGGCCAAAGTGTGGTAACTGATAGAATCTGCTGTCAAAGAAGATTCTGGTGCCTGTAGGGACAGCTTGAGTATGAGAAGCAAAAGGAAAAGAGAGCTGGAAATTACAAACACTGGAGCAGCACGGCTGGGACACTGAGAAGACGTGGCTGCCCAGGCACGAGGAAGCCAGGAAGCAGCAGAATTTTAGGAAGAAGGAAACGAGATCGACTTGCAATATTGATTTTTTTTTCAAGTTGTATAAGCACAAGTAGTATAAAAATAGAATTGCAAGGGTGGAAAAAGAGAAAACAAAAATTCACATCAGCTCTGCCACCTGAACGACAATTATTATCACTTTGGTATACCTTTTGTAAGAACTTTGTCAGTGGCTAAGTTTACATGCTATTACATTACCTTACATATTATGCTGCATTGTACATTTTATATATAGTGGCTGCATGGAACTATTTCAATAGCTTTTTAGTATTTACCAAATTAATGTCTCATAAGTCACTTAATTCCCTTGTTGTTCACTTAGCTGCCTCTCAAGGTGGAGAAGGAGGCGCAGTGGACATCTCTATTTATGACTCTAAAACTGTACCTTGAAACATTTTCCAGTGCGGTATTTCTAGTGGTAGTATTCCTAGGTCAACTTGCATGAATGTATTTATGACTCAAGACACGCTATTAATGTACTTCCAAAAGAGGGTGAGAGTTTCATTACCACCAGCAGTGGTTAAGTATTGAGTGTTAGTAGGACATTTCTTTTTTTTAAAGATGTATTTATTTATGCATACAAGCTGGGGTACAGGCCAGAGGCAGAGGTTGGCAAGAGGGGTCACCAGTGACAGAGCAGGGAGCAGAACAGGCAGATTGATGGAAATACACTGCTGAGGGGAGCAGCGGGTGAGGCAGGAGAGGTCTGCCGCACCATGTGGGAATCTCCCCGGCTGGGCGTCGAACTCGCATCGCTGCTGCCGACAGCTCCACAGCACAGCACTTAACCACTGCGCCACTAGGGAGGCCCAGTAGGACATTTCGAATGGATAACACTTGGATACGTGAGGGTGAGAGGAACAGAGGGTGGTTTTGCAGTTCAGAACGCCTCCATACAGAGGTAATAAACAGCCAGACAAATCTCTGGGGAGTGAAGAAAATGGAGACCAATGCTGGAAGATGAACTTCATCTAATCTTCATTTTATAAGTGAGGTGCACAGGATTAAATGGCTTTCCGGAGACCAGACAAATAACAGGTCGAGAAACTGGGAGGGGGCAGCCAGCATGCGGAGGATGGAGGAGGAAGAGGGAACCATGAAACTGTACTGCCAGAGAAACTAAAGACTAAAACTCTGTCAAACAGAAGGTGATAGCACAAATGATACTTCGGGGTCCCTCTGTTACCTTTTAGGACTTCACAACTGAAACCCAACTCAGAAATCAAAAACTAGCAGCAAAACATTTTGGCCAGGAGGAGGGAACTATGAAGTCTACCTATTTTCATAAGTTAAAAAAAAAAAAAAAAGAGTGAGGGAAATTAAGATGAAAGCCGGTAATTGCACTTGGCAAACCTAGTACAGTTTGCTTCTGAATGTTACAACGTGAGGGAGGTGATTTTAACGTATCTGATCGGGACAGAGTGGTTAAAACATGTTGATGAAATCTAAGACAGCCACAGGTTTCACTGAAGTGCACCTTATATTCCGCCTGCTGCTGGGGTAGATGATCACAGGCGAAGTGACATGGGTAACTCTGCACTTTTATTCACAGCCTAAAGGTGTTATTTCTGAGAAATAACAGTTAATTATCACTCTACATTCCCATTTCTGGGTGAATACTCTGCAGAGGTGGAAGGATAATGTCCATACTCAGCGCATCTCAAGCACAAGACTGCTGTGGACTTCATGATATACTGCTGGCTTTTATCCAACCTTTGAAGCTATGTTATAAAGTCACGAAACTGTTTCCTCACAGTTGATTCTGTGTAGTTTTAACTACTGAAGTACCAGTTATCACGTAAAGATGAGACAGTGGGATGACACGACCTCAGTGTAAAGCACAAGGAGTCTCTATCCAGCAGCTCATACGATGTGCTCTCACAGCAGAGACGGGGAGGCACCGCCAGGTGTAAAGCAGCCCCTCCACCACTCCTGGCTTCACCCCGACTGGGTAAGTGCCTCCGTCGGCGTGGGCGGGGTTCTGGCTCGCTGGTCTGTCTGCCGTGAGCGCCTGCGCCCTCTCCGGCACAGGATAATGGGAGACCCGGAGAGCAGCGTGGTGTCGATGAGACTGCCAGACACCTGGTTAAATCGGGGCTATTAAAGTGCTTTAATAAACTCACAACGTCCCCTCCGAAGTGAATTAATGAACAGAGAGAGAAACCCTGAGGAGGTGGTTAAAAATGACTATGAAGCTTAACAGCTTGCTGCCGAACCAGGCGGGATAGACCAGGAGTGACTTCTCGGCCAGGGGCCCATGCTCTGGCAGGCCTATGTGAGGGCCCACACCAGTGAATCCAGCCAGGGGGAAAGAGACTTGAGTTGTCACATGATTATCCGGGCTGTCCAAGCCCTGCAGCATGGGGAAGGAACGGGGAATAAACACGGCCTGCAGTAAGTGAGGAGACAGCCTGCTCCACACTGCCCCTGCAGACACGGCTGGGCCAGGAGGGGCACACCCAGACGCCCACAGGCAGGGGGTAGAGGGCCAGGGAAAGCACGGCCCCATTTAATGGAGAGTCAGTAGCTCCAACAACTGTGTCTATCATGGGGGTGTGAATCTAAAGAAGCCAGATCACAGAGTTTCTGAAGAGAAATCAAAAGGCTGGAATTTGATGCAAACTTTCTCAATATTTGTGACTAATTTAAAAATGTCTAATTACAACATGAAAGGAACTGGATGGGATGATTCTAAATGGAATAAGTCAGGAGAAAGACAAATAAATACCAGATGGTTTCACTCATGCGGAATATAGAGAAAGAAAGCAAGACACTGACAAAACTAGAGCAGAACAAGGCTGCCTTCCTCTAGCGAAGAAGCCCCTCCGCTAGTGAGAAGAATATCTAGGGCACTGAGAAATTAGTTCTATACCAGTTCTTCTTCTAACTGTGCAATGAGACAGTGTGTGGGAAAAATAACTGATACTTAGCAGGAGAAGATGCATTCTTAATATAGTTGTTGGAACAGAAGACCCAAAGAACTTCGATAACCGAATTTAAAGTTAGTGAAACATTGATATGAATTGTAGATGCACTGGAGACTATACATAAATCAACCAAAGATGAAATGTGTTCCTCAAGCAAAGAATATGAAATGGAACAAGGACAGTTTTGTCAATAAATGGTGCTCAGAACACTGGACTGCGACATGCAAAAGAAGGAAACTAGACCGTTACCTCACACCATGCACAAAAACCAACTCAAAATGGATAAAAGAATTGGACATAAGACCTGAAACCATAAAATAGAAGAAAATATAGGCAAAACACTATGTGACATACAACTCAGTAACATCTTTAAAGACACATTCCCCTAAAACAAAGAAAGTGAAGGAAAAGATGAACAGCTGGGATTACATCAAACTAAAAAGCTTCTGTACAGCAAGAGAGACATTAACCAAAACAAAGAGACACCCTAATGATTGGGTGAACATTTTTGCACTCCATACAACTGATAATGGACTGATCACAAAGATATACAAAGAACTCACACAACTCAACAAAAACAAAGTAAAACAATCCAGTCAAAAAATGGGCAGAAGAGCTAAAAAGACACTTCTCCGAAGAGAAAATGCAAATGGTCAACAGGTATGCGAAAAATTGTTCAATATCACTTGTAATCAGGGAAATGCAAATCAAAACCACAATGAGATATCACCTTGCACCAGTGAGAATGGCAAATACTTTAAAAAGCAGGAAACAACACAACTCTCCTACACTGCTGGTGAATGCAAACTGCTCCAACAACTATGGAAAGCTGTGTGGAGGTTCCTTGAACTCCTAAAAATGGAGCTTCCATATGACCCAGCAATTCCACTCCTAGGAATCTACCTAAAGGACACAAAAACATTAATCCAAAAGGATAGCTGCACCCCTATGTTTACTGTAGCACTATTTACAATAGGTAAGATATGCAAACAACCCAAATGCCCAAAAATAGATGACTGGATCAAGAAGATGTGATCTATATACACAATGGAATATTACTCGGCAATCAAAAAAGACAAACTTATGCCACTTGCAGCAATATGGATGGAGCTGGAAGGAGTATGCTCAGTAAAATAAGCCAGAAAGAAAAAGAAAAATATCGGATGGTTTCACTTATAAGAAGAATGTAGGGGGATCAGGAAAAAAAATAATTATAATAAATTAAAAAACAAAATTAACAGGCAACTATGTATCAGAGACATTCTGCAGGGAGGAGAAAGGAGAGGGATCAAAACAGGGAAGGGAAGAGCACAAGGGACTATGGTGATAGTGAGAATTTTGGTGGTGGGAATTTTATGAGGACTACAACTGAGAGGAGAAGGCAAACATTGTACAAAAATGAACAATGATATAAAATTTAAAAAGGAAAAAATATGTTCCTCAGAGTACCTGGTATGTACACTAAGTCCTCATCCAACGTCACAGGTAGGTTCTTGGAAACTGACTAGGCAAAACAACATAGGAAAAAAAACAATTTGACCAGAGGCTAATTGGCAAGAGTTGAGTTCCTACATCATACTTCTAGCCCCAGAAACACCACCGAACTTCTCATAAAGACCCAAAACACTTCTAATATTAAACCATGATTTGTATTCATTCATTTTCCAACCTGCTTATTTCAGGTCGTGGTCACTGGTACCAGAGCCCAACCTGGCATCTCAGGGTCAAGGCAGGACCCATCCTGGACAGGACACCAACTCAGGGTGCATCTCACACACACCAACACTTGCTCCAAGTGGGACAACTGAGAACCTCATGTGCACAGCGTGGGGGGGGGGGAGGATCCCTGCTTCCCACAGTGAACGCACATGGGTGTGAGGAGAACATGCAAAGTCCACCGATGTCAACTCAACAGGAATCGATCTTTTTCTCACCAACATTACATAAAACCTTATTTGAGGACCTACTGTAGCCAGTGCTCCCCCTGCCTCCTCCAGTACTTCCGCTCGATTTTCTTTTTAATGCCTCATGTATTTTTTCAATATTCTATTCTAAAGAGCAATCTGAGAAGTATCAGGTTGAAGCAGAGAACTGTCCGGCGAGTTGAGACTCTCACAACCACTGCAAGATTTCAGTCCTGCTTCGTCAGTGAAGTTACAGCGAACTTGCTTTGCCAGGACTGGATAGTGCTGATCAGTGCTCTCATCAAGAAAATGGCAGTCACCCAAATAATGCCCCAGAAATAAAGCTCACGGGGCTTGGCAAGCAGCTGACACTGTCAGCAGTCACACTGCTGGTGCTGTGGCTTCTCTACATCTTTGGGTTCAGCCCAACTATGGTGATCACGTCACTAAGAAAAGCAAGAATTGGTCAGGATGAGTCAGGAAGCAGTGGCCTATTCTTATCTCATTTATAAAATCTTTTTTAAGTCCACTATCTGGCAATGTCCCTCAAAAGTGCTATAGGGTTCTTCAGAAGGGGGGGGACAGGATAAGGGCTCCCCCCCCAAAAAAAAACATCAAGATGCTGCAGAACCTGCACTTAAATCTAGTCCTGATACATGGTAGATAATAGTTTTTCACAAATGATACAAATCTTCAGTACTTTTTCTCTTTCCCTATTTAATGTCTTATGGAAGCAATGGTAATTGGCAGCGTGCTCTTGTATGGCAGGTGCTACATAAAAAACACTTACTGCATCTTATTTAATGTAAAGTCTGTTCGACAGGAATTCTTTTTTTTTATGATCTGTGCAGAGCTCTATATATTGCTGGCAGGAAATGAATACTTATAAATAATGAAAAGAAAGATGTTGAGTTTAATGCAAGAACATGATTTCATTCTCCATGACTAATAGGATGGCTGCCTATAATAAAATTCAGTTTTAATTATTTTTTCAATATAACGAGTTCAAAAGAAGTTTTTATTTTCTGGCACATTTGAAGCTTCTCTGTTTTCTACAACATAAACTATGAGTTAAAATTCGACCTACCCAAGGAATCTGTTTTCTCTTGCATATATGATTGCTATGCATTCTTACTCATTTATAAGTGACATGTTACAAATCTGGTTGTACACATGAAGAGATTAAAAGTCAGGATGGACCTCAAGAGTATAGTCAGTCTAATCTTCTTCTTCCTGTCAGCAACAATCAATCAAGCTCCCAAGTCAAACCACTGTTTGCACTGTCCTGCCAATACGGTATTTTCTCTCACTGGGAGTTTGTGTAAGTTTCCCCAGGCCCTCCTGGCCACCCTCTGCATGTAGATTTACTGTATCTCCTATCTCCTGCCAGACAAAACTGCATTCTAAATTAGCCCACCCTAAGAAAAATTACTAGACAAAGGAGGTTTATTCCATCAGAGAAAAATGTAAACCACATTGAGTTGTCTCTGTTCAGAAATTTTGGTAGAAAGCTACCTTGAAGAAAATTATCTAAACCAGAAAGGCGTGATCATACTTCTATCTGGAAACTTCTCTTACCCTGGGATCTTTGTGAGGGTACTACGCCTTCTGTACCTGTAAGGTACCATCTGTCTATTTGGTCTTATCTCTTATAATTCAAAGGTGTTTAAGTAGCTGATTTTTAAAGACACTTTCTAGAATCATTAAATCATATACAAGCGTTTTAATTCACCGGCACAATAGTTTCAACTTTATTGTTGCTAGGGAATTGGCCCTCAAGAAATTTACTAAAACACCTCAAAAGCAAAAAAATATGAATTCTATTTTAATTACTATATTACCACGTATGCAATTATGCTATACCTAAAAATTATTCCAACATTGTTGTTGCTTTGCTATTATTTCTTTGAGAAAAGAAGCAAATAATAAAATGATCTAAGGTTAAGTTGTGACAAGAAGGAAAATTTTGAGAATAAGTTTATTTCTAAACTGAAAATTTATAAGGGACTCTGGTATTGAGGAATAATTACGTGTCGGAAGGAGTAAAGAACTCAGTGTTTTATAAATAAGGACTGCTTTGCTCTTACCAACCCACAGAGGTTAGAGGGGACCCAGGTAAGGTAGAGGCTAAGCACCTCCATTCCATTGAATGTAGCCTGAGTCATCATGTGGCCATGGCCAACCTGGGCATGTTCTACAGGCACCAAGAGAGAACACTGTGACTGAAAGATGATAGAAAGGGCAAAATTCCTTTTCTTCTCTTCGCAAGTTGCTTAGAAACCTCAAATTGCCCATCAACTTTTGAATGAAAAATCAATGGGTAGAAATGTGCTCTTAGGATATTAGCTAACTGAATCCATTTGGATGGTACCGATTTTCTTTCTCAAGAAATACAGAATCATATTCAAAGTATTGTAACGATACCAGAAATAATGACTGGTTAGGACAGCAGGTTAATGAAGCCGGTGCTGGGGATGAATTCCCATCCCGGGGTGTCTGTAATGAAAGACTCACCAGAGGCCGAGTAAGTCCACGTCTCTGAGGGGAACAGCCCTTGGTCTCTGGTCTCACACCAATAGCTCAGTGAGAACCATCAGGTGAGGGCGCTGGTGAGTAGGTGATGATCAAAAGGAAGAAGGAAACTGGGAAAGCAAGTGTGGCATGTGATATGGGGGGGAGGGGGCAGAGAAGGGGGCTTTGAAAAACCCTCAAATTGGAACCAGAATGTCTGCAATGTGTCCATTTCATAAATATTAATGTGTCACGTGTGTCAAGTGCATTTGCCAAAGTCTCATAAAAAGCTCTTATATTTTCATTAGAAATACAATGGTGACTTAGAGGTTGAGTCTCAGCGCTGTCACCCCTAAGGCCTGAGTTTGATCCCTGGCCAGGGAGCTAACCCACATACGCAGCAGACCTCTCCTGCCTCGCCCACTGCTCCCCTCAGCAGTGGGTTTCAGTCAATCCACCTGTTCTGCTCCCCACTCTGTGTCTGGTGAGTCCTCTCCCCCCCATACCTCTGGTCTATACCCCAAATCTTATACCCATAAATAAATAAATAAATCTTCAAAATAAAATAGAAATAGAATGAAAGTTTTCTTACACATTATTCAGCTCTGACTCTAGGTCATTATCCAATATAGATAACTTTTTATTTGTGTGGATTTCTCTTGGCCATCCTTGCTAACACACACACACACACACACACACACACACGCACGCGTGCACACACGTGCACACGCGCACAAGCACACGTGCCTATAAACTATGGTACAGACTGCCCAAGCTGTGTGTTGCTAATTTGATACTGAATATTTTTGTCAGGACCAGGAATATAAAGTACCACATACACATATACACACATACACACACAGTATTATAATGTAATATGGTGCTCCTAGGGCATTTTTCCAATGTCTGCCTCCCAGGATACTTTATTCTAAGAGAAAATAACAAACTGTCTCCTAAGCCAAGGTCAGTGTGGTTGCAGGCCCAGGTCTGGGCGAAGCTGACGCAGCAGGCAGTGTCCAAGGACAGCAGCCGCCTCAAGTGCGGCTGCCCACTGTCCATGGCCAGTGCAAGCAGCACGGGAAAGCCACTATCCAGGTGTGTTTACACTCAAAAGTAGGAAAAGGTGTGAGCGTGAATAATTCATAAATTTGCACTTTGAAAAGAGTGAGTAATCCTGAATCCTGTCAATTGACATTATTCTCTCTCGTGGACGCTTTTCACAGATCAACTATCAATCTCAGCTCTCCCTTTGAAATAGTGAGGCTTTCCCTTGGCTCAGAGATTCTGTGGGACATCATCTCGTCTTGCCCTCAGCAACCTCTGCTGTACTGAGAGAACATCTGTGCACAATGTGGCTTGTCATCCTCATGGTGACCAAACACTCAATCTTGATAACAGCCCTTCCTAGCAGATGGACCGCCTTCTGAAGAAAGTATTATTTATCTCTACTTTAAAAGCCACATAACAGTATATTCATAAATAAACTCAGCAAATATTTTTTCAATGTCTGTTGTATAATCTATACTCTGTGGGTACCAGAAATTGAATGAGAAGAAATGCCTCTAAGAATAATGAAGACAAATGTCTTTGTCCTTATAGTCCTTAGAGACAAATGCCTGTGGCACTTACAGTCTGGAGGAGACAGCTACCCAGTGGGCACAAAGCCAGTGGTGTGGATGCCAGGCTCACTGATGTCACGGAAAGTGACATGGTCCCTAAGAGCATATCAGAGATGTGAGTGGTCACAAAGTGAGGCTTTCCGGGGAATGAAACTTCAGAGGTGTTTCAGAGATAGGGTCAGCAAAACAGCATGTGCAAAGGCTCTGTGGCCACAGCAAGTGGCCATGAGGGTGACTATGAAATTATCACCATAATCAAAGGATGTGGAGAAAAAGGACCTCTTCTACACTGCTGGTGGGAATGTGAACTGGTCCAACCACTATGGAAAGCTGTATGGCGATTCCTCAAACTGCTAAACATGGAGCTCCCATACGACCCAGCAATACCACTTTTGGGAATCAACCCACAGGACACAAAAACACTAATCCGAAAGGATACATGCACCCGTATGTTCATTGCGGCACTATTC
>PVIJ01011823.1:0-52782 GCA_004024925.1 Scalopus aquaticus
TCAACATCACTTATAATCAAGGAAATGCAAATCAAAACCACTATGAGATACCAACTCACACCTGAGAGGATGGCACACATTAAAAATACAGGCAACAACAAATGCTGGAAAGGATGTGGAGAAAAAGGAACTCTTCTACACTGCTGGTGGGAATGTGAACTGGTCCAACCACTATGGAAAGCTGTATGGCGATTCCTCAAATTGCTAAACATGGAGCTCCCATACGACCCAGCAATACCACTTTTTGGAATTTACCCAAAGGACACAAAAACACTAATCCGAAAGGATACATGCACCCGTATGTTCATTGCAACACTATTCACAATAGCAAAGGTATGGAAGCAACCCAGATGTCCAAAAATAGATGATTGGCTCCAGAAGATGTGGTACATATACACAATGGAGTAGTATTCAGCATGGAAAGAAGATAAACACATGCAATTTGCAGCGACATGGATGGAATTAGAGGGAATCATACTCAGTGAAATAAGCCAGAAAGAAAAAGAAAAATATCGAATGGTTTCACTTATAACAGGACTATAGGGAGGCCGGGTGGGAGAGAGACACTCAGCGGGGGGGGGGGGGGAGGATAAGGGCACAAAATGGAAGAGAGGAGAATACAGGGGACCATGGAGATGGATCACGGGTGAATTGGTGGTGGGCTGCCCAAGGGGAATACAAAATGTAAAAGACATAAATAACAATTTAAAAAAGGAAAAAAAATGATGCATTCTGAGCACGTTTGAAAGTTGGACACAGCATAATTCCTGGGTAGAGGAAATGTAGGTTCAGTACAGATCTGAGTTTGTGGCTGAAGCAACTGGAAGAGTGGGGTTGCTGATTTTTGAGATAAAGAGGTACAGATAGGAGTCAAGTGTTCCCCTGTGAAACTGTTAGATGTTCTGTAGAGGTCCAAGTGGAACTATTGAGGAAGCATATTGATGAGTTTAAAATTCAAGGAAAAGATTAAAGGTAGAAATTTAAAATCATCAGTGACGAGATGGGACTAGAAGAACATGGAAGGACGAAGAGAAGTAGTCAGAAAATGGCCATGGGCAGAGGTCAGGTTGATGAGGAAGCCCACAGGGGAGGCTAGAAAGACAGAAAGACCTCCTGGGCAGGGCGGGAGAAGCGGGGAGGTCAATGTAGTAGAGGCTGAGTGGAGAGAGTTCTGGAAACAGGAGCGTATGATCAGTTGTGTCAGATGATGCTGATGGGTCAAGTCAGGTTCATATTGAGTCTTAAAAATGGGAGTTGACAATGCAGCAAAGTGGAGATGGTTGCTGACCTTTATGCAGGTGTTTTGGGGGGGGAATGGAGCCCAATTCTGATTAAAGTGAATTTGCGAGAGTTGACTTCCTGTAAAGGAATGAAAAGAGAGGGAACACGCTGTAGATGAAAGACATCCATTCACTATGTGGACCTTTTTTGAATCCGGATGAAAATAAACAGATTGTGAATATAGGCAAATGGATGATGGGGAGGGGGGCACATTTATAAATGTGAGTCCTTTCCGATCATGTGATCATGTGATCATATTAGGGATTATTGTTAATCTTATCTAGATGTGCTAACAGAAGTGTGGTTATATGTTTTAGTCTATTTCAAAGACATATTTAGGTACTAATTGATATATCAAAATGACAGGAGGGTGAGGGGAGTATGTGGGAGGAGTAAGTGAAGTACATAGCCGTGAGTTATAACTGCTGGAGTCAGGTGTCGGGTAGGCCCTTAGGTAGGGCTCTTAGATCGCTTTTGCCTATTTTTATATATTTGACAGTTTCTTAATAAAAAGGCAAAGAGAGAATGGGAAGAGACGAAATAAAGATAGAAACTACAAGTAAGAGAAAATTTAAAAAAACACATTGGGTTAGCACATTATAATTATTTATACATCCCTTTATAAAACACAAGTCATAAAAAAAACTTTTTAAGAGAAAACTTTAATACTATCCAATTGCCTAATCCCAAAGATGGGTTCCAAAAGGGAGATTCTGAAATGTCCCAGATGCCACTGGAATAGTCACCCTTAAAATAAACATGGAGCAGAGCCTGGACTTGGAATGGCCAGTTGTCGGTCCGCTCCCCCACCTTTTCTTGTTGCGTAGAGAGGCCCGCTAGCCTAGCCCCTGGATCACCTGCTCTGCTCCTTCCCTGCGGCCCTCCCCAGCCTGTGGCTGGTGGAAGCGCTTGCTGACCTTAGGTTCACCTTGGTTGCTCTGCCCAGCTCTGGGAATGGGGTAAGAAAGGAAGGCAGCCCCGCCTGATTGTTATTAGATGCTATTACTGTGTAAACCAGTTCCCCACCTTTCGCAGTCCTTTTTTTCCCAGCGCTGCAGTATAATTGACACACAGGACTTGTGTTTACTGAAGGAGTACAACTTGACGTCTTGATAGATGTCTACATTGTGAAGAGATCACAACAGTCAAGTCAGTTAACGTATCTACCACCTCACATAGTCACCATTTCCTTTCTTAGCAGATTTCAAGCACACAATACAGTATTGTCACATTTGCTGGACGTAGCAGTTTAGTCACCGCAGACCTACACAACTCACTCAGCTCACACAGCTGAAACTGTGCACTTTGAGTAATATCTCCCCATTTCCTCCCTGCCACCCCTCGCCGTGGCAACCGCCATTCTGCTCTCTGCTTCTGACTTGCTTCTTGACTTGTTTTTTTTAAGATCTTATTTATTTTATTTATTTTTGCATAGAAGAACTGGGGTACAGGCCAGAGGTGTGGGGCTGGGAGAATTCACCAGAGTCAGAGTAGGGAGCAAAACAGGTGGATCCACTGAAATAAAATGCTGAGGGGAGCAGTGGGCTAGACAGGAGAGGTCTGCTGTGCCATGTGGGTCAGCTCCCTGGCCAGGGATTGAACTCAGGCCATCACCGTGGTAGAGCTGAAACTTAACCCCTAGGCCACCAGGAAGGCTCTTGACTATTTTGGACTCCACACATAAGGAAACCATGTAGTAGTTGTATCTGTGCGTATGGCTTGTTTCACTTAACATAATGTTCTCCAGGTTCACCCATGTTGTCACAAACAGCAGGATTCCCTTTTGTAGCCTGAATAATATTCCACTGTGTGTTCATATGTGTGTGTTCATGTGTTTCACATCATCTACCTCTGGTCACTTAGGTTTTAGTGAAGAACACTGCAGTAAACATGGAAGTGCAGAGATCTCTTTATTGCTGGGTCATATAGTAGTCCTAGTTTGAATTTTTTGCATTTTTTTCATAACAACCACACCAGTATATATTCCCACCCACCATGTACATGTCCCTTATGTAGTTTATTTAACAAATACAAAGTTATGTGGTATTCTTTTTAAAAATTGTGTTAATCATAAACCAGTGTATTAATTATAAAATATCTAAATACAGAAAACTAGCAGGAAATAGAACACTTAACTCAGTATGAGAGAAACACGATAAGAAAACAAAACCAACCAAACAAAAAAAGATGTTTCTGGGCCTTCCTGGTGGTACAGGGTTTAAAGTCTCAGCAGTATGAAGCTATCAGCAGCCACTGAAGCAGGAGTTTGATCCCCAGCCAGGGACCTAACCCGTATGGCACAGCAGACGTCTCCTGTCTGCCCGCTCCTCCTCTCAGCAGTGTACTTCAGTGGATCCGCCTGTTCTGCTCCCCACTCTATCTCTGGCGAACCCTCTCACCACCACCCTCCGCACACGTCTGGCCTGCACCCCAGCCCTTGCATGCGTAGGTAAATAAAAATAAATCTTTAAAAAAAAAAAATGTTTCAAAAATACCGTGACTATAACGGAGGGAAAGACCGGCAGAGTGTTAGGCACTTCCTTCCCCGTCTTCTTCTAATCCTGTCCCAGCTCTTGTGATCACTGTCAGGGAACATTTAAATGATTAGTACCTTTACTAAGGACCCCAAAAGTCTCTTAAATAATTAGGGTAATGAATGCAACCCAAGGCCACACTGGGCTCTCGAGGACGAACACCCCATATTCATTGCTCATCTCAGAAATGCTTCTCCGAGTTATCCGGCCAGACTCTTAGAAATAGGTACATGACGCATGAAGGGTCAGCCCAGCCCATCCACACACTAGAAAAATTAAATGTCACCATATTTTTGGCATCCTGAGAGTCAAAAGGACCTGTGAGACTAATATAGCTTCAGGCTTGCAGCCATAAAAACAAGAAAATAAAATCAGTATAGCAGCTCATTATAGGCTAATTCCTTTATTCCCCTCCATGCCAACCCAAAGTTAGACTTCCATATCAAAATACAGCACTTTGAGGGGGAAAGGAATGGATAGACAAGGTGGAAGAAAGAAGACCTAGGTTTGAACTTTGCCAGGGTGTTGGTTCATTTATGCCAGTTGTTCAGTTGCTACCATGAACTTCCACCTCACAGACCCGCATTTCACACCCAGAAACACTTGTCCTGCCACGTGCTCCCCTCCCAAGTCTGAGAGCAGCCCAGTCTCCTCAATCCCACTGTTCGTGCCCCCGTGGGGCGTCAGGACCTGTGTTCTGGGAGACCCAGGGAAGCCACAGACCCAGTGTCCGTGACACGGCATCGGATTTGCGTTTCTTGGCCTTGTACCCTGCGCTGTAGCAAGTCAAAGTCCCTTTCCTCCACATGCGGCCCCACTAGGCAGAACTTGACTTCCTCTGGGCAGACGTGCCAGCCTTGGAGGCCAAGGTGAGCTGCAAGATAATGAGAATAAACAGGCGCGGGAGGCCCCGCCAGCGCCCCCGGCTCTCAGACAGTGCTGTCCCGAGGCGTGCCGGCCCGCCCTCAGCAGGAGCCCCACCCTGGCGCTGCCCGCCCGAGGAATGGCAAACATGCAGCAGCTCTGCCCTGGTGTGTGGGAGCACGGCATGCAGCAGACGCGCTGCCCCGCCTGGGCACGCCGCCCGCACGCCGAGCCGCTGTGCAGCCCCCCAAGAGGGGCCTGGTCTCAGCCCCGCAAACACGGCAGGTCTTTTAATGCCGTGACTGGCTCCCCTATAAAAACCGAGGTGTGGGTCCCAGACACCCCTGCCCGCACGTGAGTCCCACTTGCCAGCAAGTGCCCACCAGTGCTGGCTGCACCTTCCTTCCCCTGGGGCTTGAGAAAGAAGGCTGACGCTGACTTCAGCCCCAGAGACTCCCTGTCGCCACTCGCGAGCAGGCCTGGCATCGCTTTTGCCGGAAGCAGCGGTGATGGTGAACACGCGTGGCGCTGGTGCGCAGCCGGGGCCAGGCCTCCGCAGCCCGCCCGCCGCGCTTGCGGACGCGGCCCAGGTCTCGCGTGCGGAGGGAGGGGCGCCGAAACCCCGACGCCCCTGCCTGGCAGTGCGCAGGTGCTAACCAGACTGGTGACCGTGGACGGATGGACCGATGGCGCAGGGAGCGACGTCCGTGGCGGGCGTGGAAAGGATGCAGTCGCAGCCTCCGTGTACAGGCCCGGGTTTAGCATGGGTAATCAGAACCAGAGCGCTGGAGCAGACTCACTGTCTCTGCTTGCGAACTCAACCCCTGCTCTTTTCAGGCGGCGCGCAGCCGGGTTTCTCGCAGAGGCGCCTAAGCGTTGGCCTCATTCTCCGTTTCTCCTCTCCTCCCCCGACTAGACCTCCCAGGGAGGAGCGCCCTGCTTCTCCTCTTCTGCCTTTGCCAGCGCAGCCGAGCGCCTGGTGGTTCTGCCCTGCTCGCTGCAGCCCGGGAAGCCTTCCCAGCTCTGCGGCAGTTTCGGGGAGATTAGTTGCACACACAGTGAGTCCTCCTTACTCATTTGCTGGCTCCGGCGGTGTTTGGAAAGAAGCAAATGCTAAGACTGCTTATCCACGGGCTTTTGAGTAATGGTGTGTTTATCTCAGAATCCGGCCTAAGTGGTAATTGTGTCACTCCCTGTGGGAGAAGGACGTCAAGATGCTTGGGGTCCGTGCCGCCTGCCCACCACACAGCGGATGGGCCTGTTCTGATGCACCGGGGTTCGGACACATGGCGGGGGCTGCGTGAAGACCTGCGCCCGTCCGCAAACAGGAGCGTGATTCCTTCTCGGCCTGGCTGCCTGGTGCTCTGCAGAGCGCAGAGCTGACAGGCGGCTGCTATGTGAGGAGGGCGCGGGGAGAGGGGTGCTCTACAGCAGGGAGTACCCCATATGTCACGTGGCTGCTTGTCACGGTTTGGTTTACCCAGCAGGCCTGTCCTGAGTCCTCATGTGTCAGGCGACCAGTGATAAAGAAAAACAGCAGGACCCAGCCTGGGGGCGCCAACAGTCTGGTAGGGGTACAGGCTCTCAACAGGCACTTTAAGCACATGGGGTGTAACAAAGGTTCTCACGTGAAGTTTTGCAGGATGCCAAGAAGGGCCCTTCATGGAGACTTAGGTCCTAGAGAAAGAGGTGAGCAGAAAAGCAGGGAACTATGCAGAAGTTTGGGGGGTGGTTTGAGGAAGAACTAAGGGGGCCAGGAGCCCAAACAGACAAAGGTGACCCCACTCCTACTGACAGGCATTGAGGACTCAGTATCTTTAATGCAGGGTCCCCACTGCCCGAAAGCAGAATGGGCCCATTGGTAGGATTTGGTAAGTCGTCTTTTGGGTCTGGCAGTGTATCTCTGTTAGTTTAGATGGAACTTTTTTTAATGTTCTCAGGCCCCAAAAATAGCCTAGCAAATCATACCAAATGGGAGTGATCTGCTTTTGGGGAGCAGGGAGGCCTCACATGGAAAGCAGAACGATCCCCGTGTCCCCAAGTAGGTAGATGCGGATCGCGTGGGGGAGATGAGTGTGGGTCTTGATTCCTTTTCAACGTCCAGGAGCTGGGACGCTAGAGGGCTTCCCGGATCTGTCCTTCCAGAAGCAGAACAGTTCATTGCAGTTGCCCCCAAAACAAGTCACAGACAGTTTATGGTCCCTCTCTGGGATTCTGCGTGAAGCTAGAACAACAGTATCAAAAAGTGTACACTGTGGATGGGAGACGCCGCGCCTCCCGCTGGAGGGGTACTGAGGAGTGGGGATGTCGCTGACCTTGAGAGGGAGGGGGGCTTCTCCCGAGCACCCCCAGTGCTGTTTGGGCTGGTTACTGTGTGCACTGATGGCAGGTTTATTGCCTGTTCAGACAAGTTTAAGAGACAATTAAGAAGACACACTTATTCCACGGCATCAAGAAGTTGTCAGCGTTTGAGTGATTTAAGTTACACTACGTAATTCACTGATATAACAATGACAGCAACACTTACATAAAAGACTGAGAAAAAAGTGAGACTGCAGAAGTATAATTGTTCTTTCTCCTCTATAAACTCGGCCTGTTTTTTCTTTCAGTTTGCGGCACACCTCGTGAAGATGAAGTATCCCAGAGTCTGTATTCTTGACGGTGGCATTAACAAGCTCAAGCCGACAGGCCTGCTCACCGTGCCCTCTCCTCAGATATGAAGAGCGGGAGCATGACAGGCACACGCGGGCGCCCCACGGCACAGCCCCCCACCCCATGGCCTCACCCCTTTGACAGAACCAGGCACCCAGATTGTTGCATTGCTCTCAGCTGTATCATGAGACGCGTGTTTAATCTCCTGAGCCAAATGTTCAGCTATCCGGGCAGCAGACTTGACTGTGCATGTACTGCTGAAAGAATTTTCTTAGCAGTGAAATCTGATCAGGAATTCTCACCACACTGCGACACAAAGCCAGAGGAATTCAGCTGACAAGGCAGATTTTGCGTTATCAAGAAATCTCTGTTGCATCGAGAAAGCTCTCTCCCAGGCCACTGAACAGGCAGTCCTGACAAAGGTACTATTTAGAACTTAGAGTATGGGCCAAAAACCTTCTTTCCATGATAATGAAGGGTGAACAGCTATTCACAGTACACTCTTATTAAGTAAATGTTACATTTGGTAACTCATTTTTGTTCTAGATAAGTTATCCACCCCCCACCCCTGCGCATGCGTGTATGCATGTGTGTATTTGTGTGTGTGTGTCCAAGAGGCGAAATTAACCTGTATTATCCCTTTGAAGAAAGCAGTAATCATTTATTTCCAGAGGAGAAAAGCCAGAAGCTATTCATGTGAGAATGTTTTTCACCTTCCGTGGTAAGAAACCCAAGAGTGACTTAAAGAATTAGACTATACATCTCTCGACCACAGATGTGTGCACAGTCAGCCCAGGGCTCCTCTACTGCTTCTGCGATCATTAAGAAGTCAGGCGTCTTTCCCCCTCGACACATGGCTTCTACCTCTTGGGCCAAGGTGGCTGCTCAGCTCCCACCATCAAATCTGCAGTTCAGAAGGAAGGGAATGAAGAAAGAGGGAGAGGGAGAAAGAGGAGAAGGAAAGCAGTAGAAACAGGACCAAAAAAAGATAATGGCAGAAGAAGGGTGCGCTCCTTCTCTAGGGATACAACCGGAAGCTATGTGTGTGACTTCTGCTTCTGCACCCCTGACCAACACGCATGCAGTGTGTGGCACACAGGAGGTACCAACCCAGGAGTGCACCTGTGGTCAGACAGCCACTTAGCCAGCGAGAAAGGTCTCATTGTGTTCTGGAAAGAGGGTGGTCCTCGTTGGGAACAGCTAACGGCCTCTGCACATGAGTCTAAAAGTTAAGTACTGTATTTCATTGACTTCAAGACATGTCACAATTTTATGTGCCTACAAAGAAAGAAAAAATACATCCAAATAAACTATGGCATCGGCAATTATACAGAAATGTGAGAAAGCGTGCCTCTTAGAATTCTTGACGTACAGTACATCTTTTGACTATCTTCAGTCTTGTTTTAACTAAAAAGTATTCTTTCACTTGAACGTCTTCCTCTTCAGTGTGAAAACTAGCTGAGTGGAACATTTCAATAAGAGCTTCAATTCCACTTTCTGGGCTTTGGTTTCATTGTTACTGTCTGCTTTAGACTTTTTATCTTTTTTATTAAGATATCCCTTCCATACCATAAAATTGACCCTTTTAAAAGGTGCAATTCAATGACTTTTACTTTCTTTTTTTTTTTTTATTTTTATTTTTATACATACAAGCTGGGGTACAGGCCAGAGGCGTGGGGCGGCGAGAGGGTTCACCAGAGACAGAGCGGGGAGCAGAACAGGCAGATCAGAAATACACTGCTGAGGGGAGCAGCGGGCGAGGCAGGAGAGATCTGCCGCACCATGTGGGATTCTCCCTGGCCGGGCATCGAACTCGCGTCGCCGCTGCCGACAGCTCCACAGCTGTCGAGCCACTGGGGAGGCCCGACTTTTACTTTCTTTACAAACTTGTGCAGTCATCTACAATCTAATTCCAGGACATTTTCCACCCAAAATAGAAATCCCGTCCCTACTAGCCGTCATTCCCCAGAAGCCTTCCCCGGGGTTCAGTTTTTGTACAGGAAGTGAGATTAATATCCAGTTCCATCCTTGCATGAGGATGGAAGGAGGTCAAGTTGCCCAGGGGGCCTGTCATTTGGTGTGTTTTGCTCAAGTATATGCAATGATTCACTAACACACATGAGCCCTTTGTGATTTAGTAGCATCTCTAGTCTTCTCCACTTTGCTGGGCAGCATTGAAGGGTTGAATCTAGCAAAGCATTCCATTCATACTTCTAATAGACTTATTACATCATTTTGCAATTATCTGTGCACGTTTGGACCCCATGCTGGACTGTGCACTCCTTTAAGGTCAGAGACCATAATTTAGACTGCTGGTTATCTTCTGCAAACCACCCCACTAGAGATGCTTAACAATGAAAAAGTAAATTGAGACTATTGCATCTGAAGTTTAGAATATATGTGAAGAGGAAAAAGGTAGAACAACCCAGGTAATTTTTTTTCAAATGCCAATCTTATCCAATACCTGATATTTAGTAAATAAATTGAGAGCTCAATTTGCTGAGTGAAGAAAGAACCTCCAATGTTCCGCTGCGCATTAAGAGTCTCAAATTCTATAAGTTGGAACAGGTGACTTTTAACAACAATAGGCTAATAAGCTAAGCTAGTTACAGCCCCTTTCCAAAACATAAACATGCTAGATTTTGAAAGAATATTTAAAATGTTTAATACTTAACCAAGATTGAGAGAAACAGAATTTGCTTGACATCAGCTGTGAAGTGCCTGGGACGCTGCCCGTGAGACTTCAGAGGTCAGTGGAGCCCTGGGAATGGGGGTTTTACCGCGTGCAGAGGGCTCAAAGCCACGGCCTTCTGGGGGCTGGTGCTCAGACAACTTTACAAAGCGATAGACCGAAAGAATTCGTGGCGCCGTGAAACAGTGGGCAGCAACTTCCCCCCCAAACCAGGGAAGAAGGGAGATTGCCGTGGCCTGGCATTCTGAGTGGGGACAGACAACGTGGACGTAGGCATTGGGAGGCGCCAATGGCAGGCCTGGGTAAGTCGCCAGATTTGAACTGGCTCTAAGAACAGCGTGTTGCATCTGACTCTTGGAATGCGTAGATGACACGAGATCTTTGTTCAACTCCTCTATTTCCTCCTACAAATAGTTCCTCAAAAATGCTTTTTTAGAGATTAATATCAAAAGGAGAGGACAGTCTGAGAGGGACCTTATGCAGGCGTCTCATCCGCTGAGACCCCCCCCACCGGAGGATCCACCCTGCCTGGGTTGTCGGGGGCTTTGCCTGGTATGTATGCCCGTGGGCTCGGCATCGGCTTCCCGTTAACCAAATCATGCATTTTTCTTGGTACACATTCATGAAACCAGAGTAGAAGCAAGACGATAATCTCTGTGAGTTTTTTGTTTGGCTGTTCCATTGGGAGATCAAATGCCCTTCACCGTCGCCAGCTTGCGCCTTGTGCAGGAAGCGTTCCCCAGCCTGAACGCTGGCCTTGACCCAGAGCAGCGCATGCGTCACCGACCTGCAGCGTTCCCAGGCCACTTTACCCAGTGTAATGTTAGACATCGTCCACATGGTAAAGAAGCTATTTTAAAAGGTAGCCACTTTTTTAGGTTGCATGTATTTATATAGTTTCTAAATAATTTTCTGGTCAATGTCTTATAATAGGTGCTTGTCACATGGGGGCTAAACTTGGACCTCGGCAAGCCCAGTGTTCCGCAGATGGACTGTGAGGTCTGCAGCCTCCACTGGACATTCAAGCCATCTGTCCCCTCTTGGGTTGACATCCTTCAGTATCCCAGTTCATCCCTTCCCAGGGGTCCGCGCGCACCCGCACTCTCTGTGGCCTTTCAGTGACACTCCTGTGTCCTAACGCTTGCTCTGATCAGTGAGCAGTGCCCGGAGGGAGTCAAGAGCTGTCTCGCCAGCATTCCTGGGTCGTCAATGTTAATCCCCTGGCGTGGCAGAGGTGAAAGCTCCGTCCTGTCTGGGCTAAAGACTAATCTTGGCACAGTAACAAATGCAGTTCAAACATTAGATCAGAATCTAAATGTTGCTTCCTGCCACACTAAAAGATCCAGCTCTTGAAATGTCCCTCTTTGTATCTCTGTGGCTTTTTAAAAACAGCTCATGGCCTGTACCATTCTTCTTTAAAGCTGGAATAGTGCAATCTCGAGTTAAAGCAATAAAACCGGAGACAAGCCACACAGATGATTCATCCTGGAAACTTACTTTTGTTTCCATTATTATTAACTTTTTCTCACCTCTATTGGCATACTTTGCAGTCCTTTTGGGTAGAATCATTTAGTATTTTAAGGCCTGTAGTGAGCTGGAACTGGGGTCGCCTCTATTGGGAGGGCCAAATGTACCCATTTAGTTCCAAGTCCCCATCAGTAGCTGAAAACTGATCACAGCAAGCGTATTTACACCACAGAAACAGGCACATCACAAAATTATGGCTTGCTTTTGATTCCTTTTTGTTCGAAATTCAATAATTACCATGAAACCACTGATCTTTACCATCCTGTGTTGCCGTGGAGGTAGAGGGAAATTTAAAGAGCATCTAATCCAATCATCACTGTTCAAAACAGAAGAACAGTGAATGAGTTTGCAGAAATCACACAGCTAGTAAAAGACAGATCTAAAATTGCATGTCTGCTTTCTCCTGTCCCTGGCCGTTTCTCTGTCCATCCCATATAGAAAAAGAAGGTGAAGGACGCTGGTGTCGGTCACCAGCTTGCATTCATTGCAGGGCCAGGCCCCGCGTGGGCCCCAGAAGGTGGTGACTGGACGCTGCGGCCTCTGCGGAGGACACACCACTTACTGTCAGCTCTCAGCAGCTGCACTCGCCTTCCTGACCCAAACCGCACACCCAAAAGGAAACATTTCAAAAGCAAAGGGAAGAGTATCCAGACTGAGGGGTGACACTGTCCTCAGGAGCTCTTGCTACATACAACGTTACCCCTTCTCCCCACCACATCTCCTGTCCAGGTAGACTCTGGCACAGCCATGACCTCAACACACAGGGCCAAAGTGGCCTGTAATCTTAGTTTTCTCCAGCTTCACTAGGGGGTGGGCTGGGAGCACGGGGAGTCCGCAACGGCCTCCCACTCACGTGTGGAAAGCTGAAGAGGGGGGCTGGTCGAGAGGGAGCTAGTTTCTGGGTCTCTCAACCAAAGAGAAGAAATAGAGGTCATTGAGGTCATTTGCTCACTTAGAAGTATTTGTATGCTCTGCTGTCAACCATCCTGATCATTTACTTCTCAGATAGCTTGTCTTTTCTAAAATTATATCTCAAACCACGAACCCGCCTGTGGGCTGTGCATTTGTGGCCTTGGACTCCACAGAGGCTCTGAGGAGCGGCAGGGCGGGCGGCAGCCGGAGGACCCAGAGGGCAGCCTGCAGGGGATGTGCCTCCAGGGAGAGCCTCTCTGCTTCACTGGTGAGTGAGGATCAGACGCCATCTCCGCGCTCCCCTTATCCTTATGGCGACGCAAGTGCGCGGGATGGGACAGCTGACTGGCGCCAGGCCACTGCGACCATGCGAGCGCCTCATTCTGAGCCGTCACCTGCTCACGAGGGTCTCAGCGGGCTGTCCCAGAAGCGTCATTCTCCCCCGTCCACCCCACATGCCTGAGCGTGACTGCCCTCGGCAGCCTTCTGAGGCTGCCCCAGCAAGGCCTGCCCTGAGCAGCTCGTGCAGGCAGATGGACCCACTTCCAGAAACGTGTCTGTTTGCTCCGCGCAGCAAGGTGGGAGGCGGGGGAGTCGTCTAAAAGTACAGATTCGGACCTAGGAGTCCGGTTTGAGTTGTTTCCTTTCCCAGTTAATCTGAAAGAGGCAGGCCAGTGTTAAGTTTTCACCCCTGCCGATTCCCCATAAACTGTGGTTTATCTAGTTTGTAGCAAGATTCTTCTTCATATCAATGTGCCTTTTTGTCAATGTCTGGCACTCATTTATATTTAAGTCACCATCTCACCCCTAAAAAGAGGCAAGAGAGGAAAGGTCACTGGTGATGTGGTCATTTCTTTGCAATTCATCTACGTCTTTTTGTATTAAACTAATATGAATCCAAAACAGATTAAATCTAGCAGCATCCCAGGTGATAGAGATAGACCAGTTCCAATTTCCCATGCTTCATTTATCTGACTAACATTTTTCAGCACAGATTGCACAGGAAATGAGCTGATGGGATATTTAAGCACGTTCCAAAAGATGGTCATTTATTTATAAGTCAAACAAGTCTTGAAAAAGTGTATCTGTTAAGTGAATGAAGTCATTTGAAGGAAATAACTTAGTCAATAATTTACATCTTAACCCACTTATGTCAATATGAATTCTAGAAATGCCATTTTTACATTACTCCTTTGTAGCATTTATAACAACTATTTAAATCCTCAGCTGTGACTTACCGAATTTACAGAAAGCAAGATGTTCCTCTTGTTCAGAAACTGCCCCAGAAGATGACAATACCTCCAGCAGAAGCTGGCTCTGTTAAATGTCCTATAAATAATTAATTGCATGAAGTTCTGAAGTGAATTTAAAACAGCCCCTTTTGATTAAGGGAACTAACGTCAAACTTCATTTTAAAGTTCATTTTTATCAGCAGAAGTAATTCTGTTTCATCAAGGACAAATGAATGAAGAAATAAATTGTTGCAATTAGTTAATCTTTTCCATTAGGACACTAGTTGGGCCTTTTCAAAAGCTGTAGGCATTGATTATACAGCCTGATTGAAATTTTATAAGAGATTCTTATTGGGTATGTACTTGATTACCAGCTAGAGCAGAGATGATTTTAGGATCAGAACAAATGATAAAGTAAGTATCTGGTACAAAGCAGTTATACAGAAATAACTAAAGGGAAAAGTAACCAAGAAAAGAGTCCCGCTGACCAGCCCAAGCACTGCCATTCCCAGCCCGGGCCCCCTTCTGCCAACTGGGCTCGGGGGATTTCCACAGGTGACTCAGCCATCGCCAGGATGGGGGGTGCCCTCCTCCCTGACACCACCTTTGCTAGTGGCATGTGTAGTGTTCGTTACCCCAGCTCTTGGAAGACAGGAATGAGGAAGACCTGGCTGGCCATTGTTGCCTGCTCATGGCTGAGAGAGGGAGGAACTTTCTCAAGGATCTTCCATTTCACCACACTAAAAACCGTTCAGCCTCCCCCAGGATTTTGTAAATCCGGCTTCTTGCTGCCCTATCAGCCCCGCTGACTAATGGCTGTTTACATAGCAGCCCTCCGACTCCTGTCACAACTGAACCTCCAGGCACCTTGCAATAAGAAATATTTCAGGATGTCCGTGCTCTGCCTTCAGGGTCAGTTATGAAAAGATCACCCTGAGAGAAACAATACAGGTTCCAGAAAGAGGCTGAGAAGCGACTGGAGTTTTCCTCCTTTAAGGATCACAGAGCAAAGGGAGCTGGCGTGAACAGGGCCGGGCCGGGGGTCCTAGTGCCGCTCACCCTGGTGCACTCACAGGCCAGCTCAGCTCTCGCTGTGTCTGTGGGGTGACAGGCTGGCCTGGCCACATTCCCCTGCCTGTGGCCGGGTCCTTGGAGGAGCTCACGGAAAAGCCTGCGGTGCTAGTGGAAGACGTTGGCCGTTCTCACAAAACCGTAACTGCTCTGTCAAACTACAAGCCAACATGCTTACCAACTGTGTTGTTTTAAAGAAAAAAATTTGACCAGAGATGGAAGGGCTGCCCATCCACAGTTGCAGTCCTACTGTGCGAGAGCCTGGACAAGCCGTGAGAAGAGGGGACGCCTCCCGCTGGCCGCTGTTCCGTGAAAGCTGCCATTTCTGCTAGATGGACACTTTCCAAGCAAGAGCCCTTTCGGATTTCTCTGTCTTGTCACCGCCCATCCCCTAACCCAGTTTTACCACATAAAACACCCTCTTTTTGCCCTGATCTCAATTCGGTCCTGATAAAATCTGGCAGTTTCAGCTTCGCCAACAGCCATCCTGGCCTAGATGAGAGATTAGCTTCATTTCCAATCCACTCTTCCCTTCAGTTTTATCTCCCGCTCCTCTTGCTGCTCCCTCCTCAACTTCAAAGCAGCTTTGTGGTTTGCCTCACAAAAAATCAATGGCTGGGAGATGAAAAGGCTCTTGTTTATCTGACTGGCCCACTGAAGGTCATTCCGCTCAGGAGCTCCGTGTGCGGGCCACAGCCACCCTCCTTGGGGGGAGGGGGGAGCGGGGGAGCACTGTGCGCCAAACGCTTCAGAAGAAGCAGGTGGGCCCTCTCTATGGGGACGGGTGCAGCGAAGCATCAGCCCAGCTGGGAGGACTGGTACTCGGAGGAGAAACATCAGGTGTCATCGAATGTGACACTGACTCTTATTAAAAAGCTTTATCAGGGGCCTCCCTGGTGGCGCAGCGGTTGAGCGCTGCGCTGTGGAGCTGTCGGCAGCAGCGATGCGAGTTCGACGCCCGGCCGGGGAGAATCCCACATGGCGCGGCAGACCTCTCCTGCCTTGCCCACTGCTCCCCTCAGCAGTGAGTTTCCGTCCATCTGCCTGTTCTGCTCCCCACTCTGTCTCTGGTGAAGCCTCTCACCACACCTCTGGCCTGTACCCCAGCTGTATGTATAAATAAATAAATCTTTTAAAAAAAAAAAAAGCTTTATCAGGACCAGTTCTGGGGTAATAACCATAAAGTTTGCCACATTTTCTAAGAGGTGCCTGGGAAGTGATTTGCAAGTAATAGGCTTTAAGAATTAGGACGAGTAAAGGGCACTTGTAAGTGGCTGGTGGGTAGTAAACAGAGAGTGACATATCTTCCTGCTGCAAATGTGGCCAGGCCTGAGCCAGCGCAGTCTCAGGCCCTGTGAGCTCTCCGGATGGCCCCAGGCCCTTCTTGAACCCGTGTTGAGGGAAGAAGCTAACAAAGCCTGTACACTCCCGGGGGCCCTCAAGGCCAAGGTAGGCTTTCCTGGGGTCCCCTACGTGTTTCCGTGACAATGCTCCATCCTGCCTTCGGTGTGCAGCTGCCGAGTTATGTCAGGGAGTAAAATGTTCACCATTTTTCAGGGCCGGAAAGCCAGTCACCCTCCTCTCCACCAAGTTCCCTGGTAAAATGTACATACCAGGGATAACATAAAGTGCAAAATAAAGGACAGTTTAGGACTGAGCCAGTGGCCGTGACCTCCAGTTCAGTGTTTGTAATCCTGGGCTAGAGCCCAAAGCCAATACTTGAGGCCTATGTGGTATCATCTGTGCTCTGAGTCAGCTTCTAAATCTTGGAATCCTGTTTTCTCGCTCAGCACATGGCGTAGAGCTGAAATAAATGACCAGTGGGCTTCAGTAACATGTGAAGGAGGGAGAACAACTCAAAAGAAGATGGCCAGGTCACTCAGGCCCTGACCAGCTGCGCCACTTCAGTGGAACAAAGGAAGCAAGAACCTCTTAAAACACAGGCACACACGCCTTAGAGTTCTGCAGGGAAGCAGCATGTATGGATGCATGTGCGTGTGAGTTACTCCAAGGAACTGGCTCACGTGGTTCTGGAGGCCGGCAGGTCCCAAGCTCTGTGGGCTGGCAGTGCCGGGCCGATGACCCTCACGCAGGAAGGCTTCTCACTTGGGGCAGGGTCAGCCTTGCTCTGTGTGGGCCTTCAACGGGCGGCACACTCGTGTTTTGGAGGGCAGTCTGCTTTACTCAGTGCCCCAATCCGGTGTTCGCCTCATCCAGACATGCCCAGGATAATGACTGACGAATGCCTGCTTGCCCTGGGACCCAGTTGAGGGGACGCCTAACATGAGCCAACATAGCCCCTCAGTAGCTGTGACCCAGGAAATATTTCGAACAGACCGATGAGGTTAGCGTTCCCCCGTTTTGTGGGGAGGAGTGAAGAGTGGGACAGTCAAAAGGGTGTGATGCTGACGAGGGCACATGTGGTCCCTGTTCTAAGGCTGGGCACAAACAAGAGGGCTTAAAAAAGAGAGGACCAAAGAAGATGCACAGATAGCCCACAGGCCCATGGAAAGATGCTCACCATCACTTATTTTTAAGGAAGTGCAAATCAAAACCACATTCAGCATCACCTCACACATTGTGAGAATGACGCTTACGCAGAAGACACGTGAAGAACACGTGCTGGGAAGGATGTGGCAAGAAGGGAACCACTGTTGATGGGAATGTAAACTGGTATAGCCACTATGGGAAACAGTATGGGAATTTCTCAAAAAACTACAAAGAGAAATTCCACATGATCCAGTTATCCCTTTTCTGGGTATTTGCCCAAAATAAAATGCAGAAACATTGACTTGAAGAGCTGTATGCACTCCACGTTCATTGCAGCATTATTTACAATAGCCAAGAGCTGGAAACAACCTGAACCATCTGTTGCCGACAAATGGATAAAGAAGATGTGTTCTGTTTCCACAGTGGAATACTATACAGCTATAAAGAGGATGAAATCCTGCTGTTGACAGCAATGTGGATGGACCTAGAAGGTGTTATGCTTAGTCAAATAAACTGCACAGAGAAAGACAAACACCATATGATTGTATTCATATGTCATATAGAGAGAAAACAAACATGAAAGAAAACAAAAAGGTTTTGGATTGCAAAATCAATTAGTAGTTACCAGAAGGAAAGGGAAGGAGTAAATTTGATGAAAGGGGTCAATTGTATGGTGAAGGATGGAATTAGACTTTAGTGGTGAACTTAATGTGCATATAGAATTACTGATTTTTAATGATGAACACCTGAAACATAACATTACAATGCAATGTACCTTAATAATCATTAAATAATAGAGGAATAACAAGTGTGTGGTACAAGCTACAGGTTCTGTGTGCTCAGCAGGAGCTGGACTGGGACTTCCGTGGGAAGCAGGGCTGTCCTTAGTGAGGCCCTTTCTCAGGGCACGGCTGGGGTTTGAGGTCGGGGGTGGAAGCACAAGCTTTACCACATATTTACTGTGTGACCTATGAAGCATGCAGGACTTAGGACACACATCACATAAAAACAGAGGGCATAGTTTTTATACAGTTTGCAGAAGAGAGCTTTTCACCTTATTATTAGTCCACCCTTAAAACCACAGCAAATCTCCTAATGACTCCTTGCTTGAGGTCTTTTTCCGCCCGTAAAGAAGGAATTAAGTAGTTCAGACAGAAAAAGTGCTAAGGTTGGCAGTGGGCATGACGCAGAGCTGGAAAGGAAAAAGGAAAGGGAGTCCTTCCTTTCTGTCCCTTACCCAACGAGGGTCGCCAGAGGCCACGGGTACCACCCAGACATGAGCTGGGTGCTGTGGGACTCTGCAATTCTTGCTGACATTTGGGGAAATAGCACCTGTTTGCTTAGGGCTGTTGCCAGGTAGCCCGAGAGCCAGCCAGCACCGGCTGGCCGCAAGAAAGACCCGCGGTGGCTGGCAGCTGACCCTTTGCAGAGAAGCCACTGCTCCGTGAGGGGCTGGGCAGTTCGGCCTTCCTCTTACCCGCATGCCCTATTACCTTTGCCCTTAACATGCATCATGAGAGTGCAGAGTTTAGCGGGGTGGAATTAGTGAGACTCTCATGCCAAACTCAACACTGCTGCTTCCTCTGCTGCTTAATAATTGATCTCTGTAATGTGTTCTTATTTTAACTACCCAAGGATTCACAGGCTCAGGGAAGCGAGAAGATATTTTTATTTCAGAACAGGGTTGCTCCCTTTCTGTATTGTTCTAGAAGTAGCCTTAATGACTTATCCTGAAAAACACGCTGCCTTAGTAATTACCCTAAAATACACACACATTTTTTTATCGGGACTTTTAATTAAAAAAAAAACAAAACACTTTAAACATCTCTTGTTACAAACACTTATGCAAATAAAACCAGAGGCAACATATAGCAGGTTTATGTTTGTTCTTGACCTGTCTTCTTTCCTGAAGGAAAGCGCTGACTGAGCCTGTGGGCACTTTGCTGCCAAGGAGTCCCCTCCATGTTGCAAAGCGCCCCCGTGCCTGGGAGAGGACCGCGCAGCACCGACGGGCACCGGGGGCCGAGGCGAGGGCACGATGCCGGTGCCGTCTCCCTGCCTGGGTGGTGAGCCTTGCGGAGCCCGTCTCCCTCTCTGCCAAGCGGTGCATTGATCGTGTCCTCCCCTGGCTTAGAGTGACGACCCATGCCATGTTGTATGTGGGCACACGCCGGGCACAGGGGGACCCCACCCAGGGGCCTGTGTGAAGTCATGTCAGGCCCCCCTGCTCGGGGGGTGTGCTTTTTCGGGATTCCCCGCCACGGAAAGCAAGCCCTGGTGAGGCTGAGTGAGCACGGTGTGCTTCGTGGCTGGGCGAGGAGGCACCTTTTCTTCCTGGTTTATAGGCCCAGCATGGACTAGGAATACAGAGAAAACGGGGAGGCCTCCAGTCATGCCCTACGGTGATTCCCCAGGCAGCAAGAATGGAGAAAGCAGGTGGGTTCACTGGTGTTGCCAGAGACACCCCGAGTCCGCTGTGGATTGGGGCGGGAGAGCTGATCCCTGGTGGCAGAAGATGGGGGGCGCTGCAGGTGGAGGGAGGAGGAAGCTGGGACAGGAGGGGCAGAGAGTCGGGAGCATAGCAGGGGTACTTCCTGAGCTCTCCCAGTTAGGAATGCCAGATTGAGCAAATAAAAACGCAGGGGTCCCAGATAAACTGAATTTCAGATAAACTACAGCAACATCTTTACTGTGTCCCGGACATGGCTTGGGCACTGATCTCCCATAGTCATACCAAACAATGATTCCTTGGATACCTGAAAACCCAGGGTAACCGGCCGCCCTTAGCAAGCTGACAAGCTCAGCCCCTGCGCAGTCGGCTCCCTGGGTCTCAGGGAGTTGGCCCTGATGGCCCAGTGGGGGTTGTGAAGCTCTGTGTGGCGCGCGGCACTTCCCACCGGAGAACGTGGCTTGCTGCGCAGGCTGCTGAGGGGAACGGGGCTGCCTTCTGGAGCTTGCCCTGCAGAGACGGGTTCTGCACGTCACACTGAAGCTGAGAGCCCTCCTGGGGGTGCCCGCACGGGATGGGCTGAGTTTCCCAGGCTTGTTTTGCCCCGCACCTGCCGGCCTCTTCAAGCTCAGCCGCCCTCCCGGTGCAGACGCACCGCCATGCCCAGGGCCCGGGGCTCTGTGGGCACGACTCTCGTCCGAGGCGTGAGGACTGGAGCAAGAGCTGCCTGACCCCCTCGTGCGGGAGCTGGGAGAGGCAGCTGCCCCGACCTCTGCTCCAGCCCCAGCGGGGCCGGCCGCTACCTCAAGTCAAACTCCAGCGTTGGAACCAACCCCAGCTCCCAGCTCTGCACACTGCTCCAGGGGCTCCTTCCCCTCCCCATCTCGGGCGGCACACGCCTCGGTGGAGGGTCTGTAATGCCAGGGCGTGGCCCCGGAACCCAGAGTCACAGCCCTGAGCCCACACCCAGCGAACACCAGCTCTGCCCTGCGCTTGCCAGAGCACCGTGGACGATGCACACAGGAGGCCGCAGGAAGGCCCCTGGCGCGGGCCCTGGCTTGCAGCAGAGTGCCAGTGGTGGTGAGCTGGTCTTCCTGCCACACATCTCCCACAAACACGCCCCGTGTGGTTCCACTCCCAGGCATGGCCCCCGCTGAGCCCTGGAAGCCCAGCTCGCACACTTCCAGGCTGAGAGCAGGGAACCTGCCCCCCCCTCCCCCCGCCCAGACCCTGCCCGTCAGTGGCTTCTCCTGGGAGGGAAAGTTTGTGCTCCCCAAACATTAACACCGTGATTTGTGCTTGTGTAGTCGGAGCGAGAAGGCCACTGGGCGCCATTTCTCCAGCCGCCCCCCACGCCGGTCAGAATCACTGCGCAGGGCCGGCGAGCTTGCAGGTCCCGAGGCAGACCCTACCTCGCCCAAACGCAGGTGAGCAAAACCGGGACAAGGTGGGGGCGGGCACTGCTTCCTCTTCCCTCTGCTGTCCCCACGGAGCCGGCTGAGCCCGACCTGGGCCTCTGCTCGGCCTCGCGTGTGCATGCGCACCTGCGGGCGGCTCCCAGGCCTGGCCTAGCGCGGCGCCTGCTGAACTGGGCCTGGGCCAGGCCGCAGTCACCCCACAATGCCTTCGAAATGTGAGCGCTTGAGTCTCATCCCAGACTTGGCAAACCAGAAAAGGTGGTTAAAGCCCAGGCGGTGCCAGCGGAACTGCAGGCGATGCTGTTAGAGGCTAATGGTCTGATGAGACACGTCTAGAAGGCGCATTCTCCCTGGCCTCCCCGAATGCCTATTATCTGCGCCAGCTGAAAGAGGGGCCCCCAGCGGGGGGTGGTGTGTGCCCTGCAGCAGGCTAGTGCCTCAGAGGCCGGAGTGGCGGGGGCGGTGGGCGGGGGGCGGGGAGGGCAGCCGCCCAGCCCGTGGGCAGCTTGCCGGCCGGGGTCCCGGACGCAGGCCTGGCAGGGACACCCGGACTGTGAGGTCCGTGCCTCTGCGCAGGGGTGAGGACAAGCACAGCCGCCCGCAGTGGCTCCTCGTTCCCAGCGGTGGGAGAGCACAAAAGCGAGTCCCCCCCCAGGTCACGCGCCACCCCTGGGCTGTATCCAAAGGTGGGTCGGGCTTGATGAGCGGAGCTCCCGGGGGCGCAGGGGGGCGCCAGGTGCACAGCCACACCCAGGCTTGGGAGCTGGAGCCTTGGCTTATGGCGGGAATGGGGGCGGTGCGGATTTTCTTCCCCTCCACCATCCCCTGCACCCCCTTGACCCTCAACCCCCACCAGTTCACCTCGGGACCCTCACTTTGTTTATTCACACCCACTTGCCTTTTTAACTAGCTTGCTTTGCCAGGTCACCCGTTAGACGAATGTCCTGAATTTGTGGCGAGCCGGGGTAGCACAGGGTGGGTGGTCTCTCAGATGACCCTTCAGGCTGGCACGTCACGCGTGGTCAGAGGGTGACTCCCGAGGGGTCCTGGCCAACAGTGAGAGCCGCCGCAGGGGCACCCACAGCCTCCCCTCTCAGTGACCCGTCGACTCAGCCCATAAAATAAACGAGCCGTTCTAAGGCTTCTGGAACCTCCCCAGCAGTGCCTCCGCTCATCTAGTGGTTTGGCAATTGAGGGTCTCTCCCCAAAAGGGTATCCCATTTCTGCCCGCTTTGCCTGTGGTCGCCTGCTCCTCCTTTGAAGGTGGTTTGTTCTGGAATGCCGGCAGCTCCCTCTTCTTTCCCTCTCGTTCACCCTCTTGCAACTGGAAGGCGGCAGGCCTCAAGTGGAGGCCGTGGCTGGCTGTGCCCTTCAGCTTCCTGGAACATGAGCAGTGCGGGTGCTGGGCTGGCGCCTCCAGGGCGCTGGTGTGGGATGGCTGAGTTTGGCAGGGCCTGGCAGGCAGCCGCCTCCTTCCAGCGACAGCAACTTAATGTGCATGTATTGCCTTTGAAGCTACTGAGTGTCTGGACATCTGGCGCTCCTGAAATTTCTCTAGAAAAGTGGTTTGGGTGGGGGGAGGTCACTTGTTATATTAATTCACCCCAGACCACTGTCTTCAGGGGGGAGCCTCCCGGCGTTAGGCGCACAGCCCTGGTGTGAGTGGCGCCCCTCCCCCCGGCATCCAGGGACACGACCCACGGTGTGTGTGCCCAGCTCCAGGCCCGGGGCCCCTTGCCCCGAGGCTCTCCGCCCCTCTGTATGGTAACATGAGCCTGGTCTTGCCCACTCTGCTCAGCTAGAAGGACTGTCAGACACACAGTTTCCATGGCAGGGTCTGCTTCTAGCCAGTCACCCCTTATATGAATGTCCAGAAGGCCCTCAGCCTCTAGCACCCACCTCATGCCAGCGGCTCTGGCAACGGCCCACCTGCTGGAGCCCGCGAAGCAAGGCGTCTCCTTCCCGCAGCTTCCTCTGTCGTTTCGGCGAGGGGGTCCCCTGGGACGGAGCAGGGGCCGTGGCAGGGAATGGGTGATGACAGAGCCTACCCGGAGCCCCATGACCAGAGGGGCTCGGGCAGCCAGGCCCGGGGACCTGCGCCCCGGCACCCGCTGGCTTGTGTGCGCACGTCTCCCTGCGTCAGGAGGGGCTGGTTCTGCCATGGAAACAAACCTCAGTCTGCGATCGGGTGTCTCCTGTGGAGGCCCAAACGCAGAGCTGGTAACAATGGCTTCTTCAGAGTTCTGGACGGGGCCACCGCAGGGCTGGCCTTTGTGAGGGCCCGCCGCGCTCGTCCTTACCCTCGCTGGGATAAAGCCCGGGAGCATCCATTTCACCTTGAATGAGCCTCTTATCCTGCGTATCCGTGTCGCTGACATTTGATTCTGCAGGCCACCATCTGCAGCAAACAACTTCCCCTTTTGAAGTCCCCCTAAGAAGATGGGGCGGTGCGATCAGCAGGCCCATTGTGGGCTGAGGTGACTGGTCAGTGGGAGACGTTGCCTTGCTGGCCGCTGTGGCCAGCTCGAGGATGGAGGCAGTGGGAGCAGAACAGGCTTTAAGTCAGCTGGTGCCCTCAGCTGAAAGGGCTCTGGCCTCATGTCAAAAATGGTAATAGGCTTGGTTCCCTGTCTCTGCTTGTCTTCTGAACCCAGCATAATTCTATGCTGCTCATTCAGGATTCTATCACCCGCGGGTGAGACACACACCATCCTGTTTTCCGACAGATACTGGAAATGCTTCTCAACGAATGAATATTTCCAAGTCCAGCTTCCCTCCCCCCATTTTGTGGAAGCCGGTCTGGACCCTCACCTAGGCCAGAGCTTGACCCCGTGAAGACAGGCCGTGAGGCCAAGGGCCTGAGTTCTATCCCCTTAAGCCATATTCTCAATCACGCCTGCCCTAAAATTGAAACTGTACACCCACTCCCTGCTTTATTTTTTTCCATAGCCCTCATCACTGGTGAAGAATATTTGATTTACCAGCCATCTCCTTGCATTAGAATGTTAGCACCAGTGAGGGAAAGGTTGATTTTTCTCAATTCTATGTCTCCATCACATAATAGGAATTCAGTTAAAATTGTCTGCACAAATGACTAGATAAAGGAAAGCCCCAGAATGTCTTCTTTTTTTAACTTTGTATACCTCTGGTCTATTTCCTAATCCCCACCAGACCTTTGCTTTTGGCCAAAATGGAACAACAGGGCTTAATTCATCCTTTCCTCTTGTGACCAGCTGAATAATGTGCACATTTTACCAGTGAGGCTAATAAATGTTCCCTCACCTGTGTAAAGCGTCTTTGCAGGTGTAAGTTGGCATCTACAGATGAGGAGGTGAGCCTAGATTCTGCAGGTAGAACCTAAATCCACACTGTCCTCATCAGAGAAGGGCCACCTCCCAGAGGAGGCAGAAACTGAGGCCAATGTGGGGGCCCGGAGCAGGCGAGTACCGGGCTCTTCTGTGTGTTGCTGTGTTTCCCGTGCTAAGCAGCCATCGCTTTCAGGGGCGTGTGGTCCTGCTAACACCTGGACTTAGATTTCTGGCCTCCCGAACTGTGAGACCATCAGTTGCTGTGGTGTTAACTGGTTTTAAGCCACCTAGGTTGTGCTAGCTTTTATAACAGCCTTAGGGAACTCACACATGCCTTAATTAAAAAACCTGTACAAAACATGTTTTTAAAAAGTGTTCAGTTTCTGCACAACACGCGGCCTGAGCCGCTGAGCCCCAGAGCCCCAGAGCCCCAGAGAGGGAAGGGGCACCCCTGCTGTTTTCCTGACGAGGCTGTGGGCTGTGACAGGGAGAAACAGCCAGTGGTCGCCCCAAATGAGGGGTCACACTGAGAATGTGGGGGCTCTGGGGACTGGCATCCACAGACAGAACAGGGGAGAGGCGGGAGCTTCACAGAGCAAGGTGAGGACCTCTGGTGCCCACTTCAGACTCTTCATCTGGGGACTGACCAGCACAACCTTGTGAGAAAGCCTCGAGGCAGGAAAACACGACAGCAAAGAAACAGGTGGGGAAATTCCTAGAGCTCATTAGGGTGACAGTTTCTCCCTGCCAGGGAAAAAGTCTTAATTGTGAGCAAACTTCTCAGGTTTTGGTCTTAGCTGGAGCTAAGTCAGCTGAGAGGAAAGGCTGCCAGGCTTCAGCTCACTTAATGAGCTGAAGAGCAAGCTAGAAAGGAATAGATCTCCCCGAGTGACTTCACTAGGTCCTAGGACAAAACTCAAAACTGTGCAGAAATACAAAATTACCCAGCACCCATTAAAAAGGCAGAATCTACAATGTTTGGCATCTTGTCAGAAATGGCCAGCCGTGCATAAAACTGAATTTATGACCCATGCAAAGGAGAAATATCAGTGACTTGAAACTGACCCAGAAATCATACGGATGATGGGAATTAGTACACGAGGAAATTAAAGTTGTTATTATTGTAGTTCACATGTTGAAGAAAGCAGCAGAAAGATGAATGCATTTAGGAAAGATACGGAAGAGATAAAGAAAAAACAAGTTGAGCGTCTAGAGATGATAAATACAACATTTAAGTTGAAGCATACCATACAAAAGTAGACACTGTATAATAAAAGGTTAATAACTTTGAAGACAGCATTTAAAACTATCTTAAGTGAAACCCAATAAGGAAAAAGACCTGATACACATGTAAATGGAGATTCCCAGAAAAAGATGAGAAAAAAATATTTGAGGAAATAACAAATATTTAAATTTTAATAAAAACCATAAACCCACAAATCCAAGATACTCAACAAATCCAACACATTGGAAATATGAGAGAGCTGCACTAAAACACATCAGAATCAAATTGCTTAAAAGTAGCCAAAGGAAAGAAAGGTATATTACATACATAGGACAAATGAGAATGACAGCAAATTTCCCTCTGGAAACAGAGCAAGTCAAAGGCAGTGGGACAGGAAGAAAGACCTGTCAACCTAGAAGTCTGTAATCTAGGTATGTCCGAAAAGAAAGGCAAAATAAAGACTTTCAGTATATGTAAATCCTGAAATAATTCTTCACTGGCAGACCTTCCCTACAAGACATGCTGCAGGTATTCTTGCAGGCACAAGGACAACAATACAGGAAAAAGAAAAAAAAAAAGCACTGGATGGTAAAGAAATGGTTAAAGTATTTTATACACAAAGTCTCAAAGATGTTTCCATTTATACACTCTTTAGCCATGAAAACCAACCAAATACAATTTTAAAAAAAAGAGAAAGATTACATATCCTAGAAAAAAATTGGATTCAGTATAGCAGAAAACTAAAAGACCTTTCCAGATAAATACTGAAGGAAACAATTACTTTAAATGGAGTGAGACACCAGGTTAACAATTGGAAAAAAAGAAAACCTGACATTATCTAGTTTTTCACTGAGAGAATGAATAGAAAATAGTGAGAACTACATGGAAGCAAATTTTATTTTTTATTTTATTATATTTTTAAAGATTTATTTATGTATACAAGCTGGGGTACAGGCCAGAGGCGTGGGGCAGTGAGAGGATTCACTAGAGACAGAATGGGGAGCAGAACAGGCAGATCAAAGGAAATACACTGCTGAGGGGAGCAGCGGGCGAGGCAGGAGAGGTCTGCAGCGCCATGTGGGAATCTCCCTAGCCGGGTATCAAACTCGCGTCGCCGCTGCCAGCAGCTCCACAGTGCAGCGCTTAACCACTGCGCCACCAGGGAGGCCCTGCAAGCAAATATTAAAACCAAGGAAAGTATTAACTCCAGAGAAAACAAAAGGCTACACAGCAAATTACAGAACACTATGTGGTTCTGCCACATATGTATATTTTCTTAATGATAAAAGCTCTGATGTGTTATTTTAAATAACTTGTAGAAGATGGTAATAACTAACACTTACTGAATTTTTACAAAGTATCAGGCACTGTTCTAGGCCCTTTATACTCACTCCCCACAATAAAAAGTTGAGGTGGGTACTTTTATTATGCCTGTTGCAAAGAGCGACATAAGACTATTACATAAAATTTCTGAAGAGCTCACTTTTCCTGCCTTAGCCAGTTTTTTTATTAAAAGATACCTTTTAGTTCATCTTTTTTATAGACTATGAAATGTCAGTGAACTTAGATTCATGTTAAATTTGGGCAGTTTTTAAGGTGGAAAATGAGGGATTTCTTCCTTTGGTTGTGTTCATGATTAACATGTTGGTAAAGACATTCTTTGACTTATCCTTTAACTGAGTGGAAAGAACCTCATTTAGCCTCTAGTGTAAAATGTCACTTGTTTTGGGGGTCCAAATTCTTCTCATCCTCACATGGTTTTCTTTCTTCTCTGCTAGAATATTAGTCCCCTCAGGGCAGGACGTTGTAAAGATCTAGATTATAAAGCTCTAGAATCTTCTAGAAAGTTTGACCAAACAGGAATACAGACAGCAGAGTACTGGTTTTGAAGACTTGGGGAGTTTATTCTTCATCAGCAGTGAAACTCCAGTGAGGGGTGCCTTTGTTTGTACCACGTGATCTGGAATGTGGCGGAGTGTCTGTTCTGGAGAAACTTGCTCTCAGGCTTCTCAAAGTCAAGTCCACCCAAGCCTTGACATTTATGGTTTTCTTCTCCAGTTGAAAAGCAGAGACTAAGGAACACCAGTGTTAATCTAAACTGAGTGTGGTTGATTACGGTTGCTTTGATTCTTGTAGTTCTTTGCCTTTGGGCTGGTAAACCTGAAATTTATCTACAAGTGTGTGTTCTAGTGTCAGATGCTGACCTCCCTATACCTTTAAAAGATTCCCTAATGGAATAACTCTGCCCCCTCGTGCCTGGACATTTCTACCCACTCAGACTAAGGAAGCCAGGAGGTCCTTGAAAGCAATGAAGGATTCCAAACACTCTGTGGGGCCGGGCCCCTTAATGTTTGTTTACCTGTAATGTTTGTTTACTTGTTGCTCGTTTCCTTTATTTAATTGAGCTGGAAATGTAGATGTGAATGAAACTCCAGGCGCCTCTTGTTTCTATTCCCAAGCTACACTCTAAGCAAAAGCAATGCTTCTGGTAGCTGTCCTGAGGACCCGGGTTAATGTTCCCCCAAGTTTCTCTAGAAATAGTTACCCTCATTTCAGAAACACAGTGACCTTCTAGTCTCAACCGGGCTCTACCGGTTTGGTTTGTTCACGAGCAGCAGGTTATCAGGGAGGAGAAATCTCCCTCCAGGCTCCCGCCTGCTCTGCTAGGCTGCCTTATCTGCCCATCTGGAGAGAGGCCTTTCCTGGTTATAGCAAAACCAGTTGTGGCCAAAGGTCTTAGATTTAGAGATAAATTAGACACTTAACAGAGACTTTTTGGGAAATGTTTTCTCCTTGGAAGTCCATTAGAGAATGGTTTTATTAATGATTTGCTCTTCAAGCCACTGTTTGTTCAGAAGGTCATAGAAGTCTCATTGTCCTCCCCCCCCCATTTTTACATACAAAAAAGTGGATAAAATGTAATACATAATTAGCAAATAATTATAAAGCAAATATCCAGATGACTTCTTGCAGGTCAAGTAATAGACTATTCCAGAAGTTTGCAGTGGGCCTTCACAAATTAAACACCCTCCCGCGCCCCCATTCTGCCTTTTGTTATAATTACCTCCTTGTTTCTCATGAAGGTTTCATCATCAGTGGTTTAAAATATCGCCTAATTAAGAATTTCTTTCAGTTAGTTTTGAATTTTATATAAATACAATGGCAGGGCATGCATCGTTTTGAGTTTACTTCCTTTGTGCGTTGTATTTTAAAAATCCACATTGTTGCCTATAACTACAATGTATGTCTTTTTTCTCATTGTGTAGTGTTACTTTTTACCCTTTATACTTTGCTCGGCCATTTGGGTGAGTTCTGGCATGGAGTAGGGGGCCCTGGCAAGGAAGCCTCTGGGAGGGGCAGCCTCAACTCCTCACCCCTGTGCCAAAGGGATTCACTGTCCCAGCAGCAGAGCAAAGAGCGCTGTAGGTGTTTTAGCAGACTTACCAACTATTTTTTTTTTTAAGATTTTTTTTTTATTTATTTATACATACAAGCTGGGGTACAGGCCAGAGGCATGGGGCGGCGAGAGGGTTCACCAGAGAGAGAGTGGGGAGCAGAACAGGCAGATCAGAAGTACACTGCTGAGGGGAGCAGCGGGTGAGGCAGGAGAGGTCTGCTGCGCCATGTGGGAATCTCCCCGGCCGGGCGTCGAACTCGCGTCGCTGCTGCCGACAGCTCCACCACGCAGCGCTCAACCGCTGCGCCACCGGGGAGGCCCACCAACTATTTTTTTTAAGATTTATTTTTATTTATTTATACATACAAAGCTAGAGGTATGGGGCGGCGAGGGGGTTCACCAGAGGCAGAGTGGGGAGCAGAACAGGCAGATCAGAAATGCACTGCTGAGGGGAGCAGCAGGCCAGGCAGGCGAGGTCTGCCGCACCATGTGGGAATCTCCCCGGCCAGGCGTCGAACTCACATTGCAGCTGCCGACAGCTCCACAGCGCAGCGCTCAACTGCTGAGCCACCAGGGAGGCCCCCAACTTGTTTTTCCTTCAGTTTCCACCTTTGAAATGCAGACCCTGAAGCTTAGTGTGCCCTCACTGCATTCCCCTGCCCCAGGCCAGCAAGCAGGCGGCTGCAGCAGAGTCCTGTGCCTCCCATAGGGGCATGACGCGGCTGTGCCCGCGGAGTCGCTGACTTGGTGCAGAGGCTCTTCCCTGTCTGGGGCCTTCTGCGTGCGACACTCCGCTCACACCGCCCTCCGGGTGTTGTTTCCAGAAGCGAAGCTGTCTGCCTCTAATGAGCTGGTGGGTGTGGAGACGCAGGTTCAAGAAGCGACGCCGACGCCTCGAGGAGACATGTCAGGATGCAGACTCCTCGCCAAGAGAGCGGCGCTTGCCAGCGCCTGTCTGCACGTGAGCGTGATCTAGTCGCCTTTCGGGGTTCCAGGTTTTCCCTTCCTCTCAGATGAAACTGAAAGTCCCGGGGCTGCAGGTGAGGGAGCACCGGGCGGGCAGGGTCTGTCCCAGGACCCTTTTGCAGATGCAGAAACTGAGGCTCACAGAGCTCAGTGCCTTGCCCAGGATGCCAGGAGCACTTCCAGGGCCAGGAGCCCGCTCCCCAGGCTGCCTCTCCCCACCCAGCACCCCCCTCTGGACAAGCTAGCTGCAGGGTCTGGCCCCACACGACTAGAGTAGGGGAGTGCTCTGGAGGCAGCTGGGAGGCGGTCAGTGCTACTCTTCGCCCGCTGATGACCGGCTGTGTCCCCCCGTGCCTGCCGAGGGCTGCTTCCCCGCCAGCGGCGGCTCAGCCAGGCGGGTGCGTTCTGTGAGTGGACACAGCTCCTCCAGCCGCACGGTTCGGTGCGGGACGCCTCCTGCGAGGCTTGTCTTGCTCATTTTAGAGGGGACTGCGGCTCCCTCTCGGGCCTGGTAGCAGTGAAGGCATATGAAAAGTAGTGGGCGTTTGGGAATGATGTTGGGAGGGTTGTTTTGACGAGACTCCCTGCAGCAGCCTTGCTAGAACGCCCAGCAAGCTGGCTGGCGCCGGGGTCTCAGTGCGCTGCGACAGCCTGAAAGATAACTCGGGGTGCTCGGGCAGGTCAGACGGCTGGGTTGTCTGGGTTTTGAGGCTTATTTCTCATCCACTTGCTCCCAGTCTTCCTAGAGCTTCAGGTCCAGGGTGACTCATTTTAGGGGTCCAGGCTCCTGCCTGGTGCCCTTCTCCTCCAGAAATAGTGTGAGCCAGCCTGGGCGCCAGTGAGTAATGTCTGACCTGGCGGTGCAGCCGTAAGTCACTGTCAGGGCCTGAATGGACTGACCTGGAACATCAGGGAGGTGTATTCACCAGCTCCCGCGTGCGGGCTGCGTTCCGGCGGGGTGCTCTTGCATGAGGGAAGTCGCACGCTCTCACACAGGGAGGCTGAAGTCTGACCAGACTCTTCTGATGGGGTTTGTGATTTTCCACAGCAGCAAAGAACTTTAGAAATACAGAGGTGGGGCCTCCCTGGTGGCGCAGCGGTTGAGCGCTGCGCTGTGGAGCTGTCAGCAGCGGCAACGCAAGTTCAACGCCTGGCCAGGGAGAATCCCACATGGTGCGGCAGACCTCTCCTGCCTCGCCCGCTGCTCCCCTCAGCAGTGTGTTTCTGATCTGCCTGTTCTGCTCCCCACTCTGTCTCTGGTGAACCCTCTCGCCGCCCCACGCCTCTGGCCTGTGCCCCAGCTTGTATGTAAAAATAAATAAATATTAAAAAAAAAAAATACAGAGGTGGCCAAGCCTGGCCCGGAAGCTCAGCCCAGACACTCATTACATTTGGTCCTCACTCCCTGAGCCTGCTCCCCCGCCGCTCTCCACCCCAGCGGACTTGCCAAATCCTTCTCTATCTCTCTCTTTCTATTTAGATGTGATTGACATGTAACGTTTTATTGGTTTCGGGAGAGTACAACAGGATGCTACTGCTAGGTATTATGAAATGACTCCAGATCCTCTTTTCAAGGGCATCTCAAGCCGTTCATCTTCCGCCGACCTTCCTCGACTTTCCAACCCCCTCTGATAGTTTGTGCCAGGCACGTAGGCACTTGCGAACCCCCATCTCTACCACGATGTCACGTGCATGGCTTTGTTTGCACAAAGAGATAAGTTCTCAGAGGTGAGGGCCAGGCAGGCTGCGCCTCCAGCCCTCAGCCAAGGAAAGCCCTGAGGAGGGGCTCAGACAATTCTGGGGGTGAACTGACTCAGGCAAGACCTGCCCTTCCCTCCTGGCCGAGATGCCACCGCACGGCGTGTGTTAAGGACCTGCGTGCGCCCGGCTCCTGACGAGCCCCTTCACGGACTGGGGGAGCTCATGGTATGGGCGCGACGTGGGTCCCCCTCCCTAGGTGACCTCTGACGAGTGAGGCGAGCCTCCGAGCTCAGCAGGATTGTCCCCCTGCAGGGTGGTGGTGAGGTCTCCGAAACCCCAGGAAGTGAGGTGTTCTCGCAGAGGCAGACAGAAAATCCTGGCCGAGTTTTGGAAGTGGGCTCTGAAAACTTGGCGCTCTTTGTGCAAGCAACGTGTTGAGGCTGACGCAGGCCTGGGTGGTGGCGCGGCCGGTGAGTGTGAGCTTGTCGCAGTGCGCAGGGCTTTTCTGAAGTCCGCAGTCAGCAGGGCGTCACTGTTGATGAGACGTGGATCCAGGGGCCTAAGACGAGCCAACCCCAAGGCGTCACCCCAATGCCCGTGCACACAGCTGCCTCCACCATTGTGCTTCAGATGGCCTTGTGCGCCTGCAGCCCCGGGCCTGATGGCGCCGGGCCACACACCCTGATGTGGGCCCAGGCCCCACTGCCACGCCCTTCACCGGCACGCCATGAGACAGCTTAGGGTGCAGAGAAGAGTGTCTGTGTAAGGCGTCACAGAGACATGGCAGTCAGCTCTGGTCAGCCTTAGTCCTAGGGAGCGTCGGCAAACAGCGCTCTCTGTTGTACTTTAGGGTTTTCTTTTTTGTTCCTTAGCAAGCGTAGGGTGCATTTGCTTTGCCCCTAGATTACCTGTGCTGGCTCAGACGACGTGGGAAGTGGGACTCCTGTCCAACTCCGTGTCTCATCCTGCTGGTTAATTAATGATGCTGGTTAGTGTAGAAGCCAGAGGCTTCTGCTCTTCAGGAATCTGGGCCCTGTCAGCCTGGAGGGTTGGAATGCCCTGTGCCACTGATGCACGGGCGATCTGAGATGCCCAAGAATTCAAAGGTAAACAGGCCCGGCCCAGATGCAGTGGCCTGTGAGTTCTTTGCCCTGGATCTGTTTCCTGAAGAGCACGCTTCACCTCAGAACAGGCCTCACGGTGCTGTTCCCACTTGCGTGGCTCCCTGCTTCTGGGAGAACTCCGAGTCCTTTACTGGATTGACCTCCATAGCGGGCCCTGCTTGCTGGGACTGGATGACGTCCCCCCAGAAGCTATCCTTTAACTCCCAGAATGATAGGACCGGGGGTAACCAAGGCGCAGTGAGATGCTGAGTGTGGGTCCTCACGACGGGCTTAGTGTCCTTGTAAGAAGAGATGCCCGAGCTTGGCTGTGCAGGACGGGTGAGGAGGTGGCTGGCACAGGGAAGGAAGCGGCCGTCCCCGGGGCGCCCTGACCTCGGGCTTCCCACCTCCTGTGTGTGAGACGCCCAGTCACAGCGCCTGGCTCCAGCCGCCGGAGCAGACGAAGGCAACGGCCGTCCGTGTCGCTCCCAAGGAAGCAGGGATGAAAACCCAGTGCTGCTCTTCCGTCCCCAAACTAGTTATAGGACAAACGTCCACTGCATGGCAATCCTGTGGCCTTGACTGTAACAGATTTGTTCTAAACAGGAAAGGCGGGCCCTCTGCCCCCCAAAAGGACTGCTGCTTCTTCAAAGACCTGCGTGTCTGGTGTCGAAACCAGGGTGTCGGGGCAGAAACGGCCCCTACCGGCGTACATGACAGACACCGCAGAAGCCTGAGCGCCGTCTGCGATGACAGCGTGGCAGCGAAACTGGTCTCCTGCTTCTTGGGTGTCTGTGGCCACACGCCCAGTGCCATGAAAATGTCATGCTGCTCAGGTCAGTCTGCACGTCCACACGAAAGGCGGCATCACAGCTCGTGTCTTGATATGAGACAGCTGAGGCTCAGAGGCGGCTTGGCCTGCCGCGTCACAGGGCCGCCACTGGGCAGGACCCGTCGCTGGCCGTGAGGAAGAGGCGGTGACAATGACAGGAGGGGCCGCTCCGGCCGGCGGCAGGTGGAGGTAAACCCGCCCGCAGTTAGCCGGGGGGCCCATGCTCCCCGACACACACAGGCCTGGGGCCTGTGCCCTGTGTCGCTGCACACAGTCCCCAGGGCATGGTGACAGGCCCCGCGAAGACGCCAGGCTGCAGGCGCAGTGGCCGCCCCAGAGCCTCAGCCGTGGGGACACTGGGGCTACACCGAGCAGGGGCTGGACGCCTCCCTGGCCCCCAGGGCGCCCCCAGTTCTTTTCCTAGAAACTTTGAGTCCGGCCAAGGAATATGTTCAACCCACTGAGTCCGCGGGGGCCAAATGGCGACTCCGAACGTGAAGAACAGCAATTTGGGGCACATGTCTGTGCTGCCTCATTCTCTGGGGACCAGCGGCCGCAGCTGGGTGTCAGCGCGCGTCCCCGAGGCCCGCGCCTTCCCTTCCTGTCCGTGACTCACGCAGGATGTCCCCTTTGGGCTCTCAGCTGTGCCCAGGGCACGGGCCGGCGTGTTCCTGGCAGGTCGCTCAAGCCCGGCTTCCTGCCCATTCTCCGCTAAAGCTCCGACTTCCCTCTGTGCTGTGCCCGGGCTCAGGAAGAGCTAATCCTGGCTGGCGGCCCGCGTGCCAAGTGCCCTCATGTCACAGGACATCCGGCTCTTTGTCCGCCTTCCGGCACAGGCCCTGTGAAGCCGCACACAGCCTGGCCGGCCGCAAGCCCCGCTGCCTCGCCCGGCCTGGAGGGGGCCGGGAGAGCAGAGCCGTCGACAGCACCTCCCAGTATTGGGGCCAGATGCAGAGCAGCCCCTCTTCAAGATGTGTGGGCAGATGAAGAGCAAAGGCCAGTTTTTCCCCACAAACACAAGATTGGCAGTGGCTGCCCAGACCTGCACCCAAGCGGCTCCCGCCATTTAAACTGTGCCCGCTGGAGCAGAAGTCGGACAAGCACAAGACCTGACCACCTTCTCCTTAAGGCTTTCCGGGGCTAACAGATTGGGGGGGCTGGGGGAGACTGCAGGGAGGCAGAGGAGAGAGAGGAGGGGCCCAGCAGCGGGGGCGGCGGGAGAGGAAGAGAGAGAATGCGGCGGGAGTGTGGCTAAGAGACTGGCTGGCGAGAACCCCGCAAACAGCACCCGCCCCACCCCACCCATGGCGAGCCCCCACCCCTGCAGGTGTCCAGGCGCCATGTGGCCAAGAAACAGCGAGACCAGTGGCAAAGGAGAATGACAAGGAGGGAGCAAGTGGCCAAAAAAGTGCAAGGATAGAAGGAAATAGCAGAAATGTGAAGCGTGCTAGAGACTCGGGCAAGGTCACAGGCGCCTGCTGCCCTGGAGCTGATTTTGGAACGGCTGGGACTGTGACCAAAACTCAGGAAAGTCACAGAGGAAGGAGGGAGGGAAGAACGGCGTGCAGTGCCAAGGGTCAAAGTGCTGACTCCAGAGTAGACCTGTCGTGAGTGTGCTGCGGGTAGAATCTTTCATTAGAACACGCTTTATGGAATCACTTTGGTTTATACCATTTTCGAGGTTTCAGGTTTTATTAAAGCAGTAAAGCGTCTCGTGGAATCTAAACGAAATCACGCCCTCATTATTCAACAATGTCAGGATTTAAAAATTGCTAAAATAACCAGATGAAGCCACTTTGCACTTTTCCTCTTCCTTCATGCAGGGAGTTCAGAGGTGGCACTGGCAGGTCAAAGGCGAGGCTTGGACCTTGGACAAAGGAGCAGTGATCTCATCTCAGGCGCTGCCAGCCACTCCTGCCTATGAGAGAATTTCCTTCATGCCCGAGGAAGTCACAGGTTTGTGGGGAGGGGGGCGGTAGGGAGGATGCTGGCCAGGCCGGCCTCCCCAGGGATGTTCTATTAAGGTCACAAATACCCTGCAGCAAAAAAAGAACTTGTTGAGGACAGCTGGCTAATCCTTTTTGGGCGAATCAAGTTGCAGCAACTTAAAAAGATACAGACCTGGTGACCAGAGTTGCCAGCGACACAGGATCACTCATTAATGCTATTTTTTAAGAATACCTAGAGACTTCACGTTTTTACAAAAATAACTCAGTATTCTTTGTATACAAGTGTGACCCATTAAAGACGGAATTTATGGCAGCTACGTCTCCGTTCTGCAGAGAGCTCATAAAAATGTGAAGAGGCATTTGCTTTTGAGTGCACATTAAAAGTCGCACATCAAAGTGGAAACAATTTTGCTAAGTTTTCCTCCCAGGATTAGCACAGCCCTTTGAAAATCTGTCCTGTGCAGAGGGACTTCTTATGATCTTGGAGGAGAGAGGGGGAGGGTTGGCCTTCCCAGCAGCACGCACGGATACACTGAAGCTTGTTCAAGGACAGCGTGCGTGCGTTATAGTCACGTGTGTTCGAGTGACCACTGCATACAGCTTCAGCCCCAGCTTGTTGGGCAAGTGTCTGCTTTGCTGTCTCCGAGGAAGCAAGCAGTCCCCGTGGCCCACCCCGCCCCCGCATAAACACACACACCGACACACGCACACGACAGGCCTTGGGAGAAGCCGCAAGGGTTGCGGGCAGCCTCCAGCCTCCACGCAGCAAGAAAGGAGACAGACGCCCAGGACTGCTGTCTGCCAGCAAGCGCATCAGGCTGGGAGTGGCCCCTTCTGCAGGCAGGTCTTGGGTGAGGCCTGGGGCAGTCTCGGCAGACAGAGAAGCCGAGGATTGGAGCCCTCACCTCGACTCCTAACAGCAGGACTGTGAGATCATAAAAGGGCGTTTAAGCGCTGACTTTGCGGAAATGTTGGACAGCAACAGGAACGAGTACAACCCGTGGCCTCGAGGGCACTGGCCGGGCACCGCTGGGGTCTGAGGAAATCTTCAAGGACCACCAGGAAGGAGAGCAGCGGATGAGGCATCGGCCCCTCGTCGCAGTCGCAGCAGCGCGGGTGCCCGACTCAGGCAGGACGGCGCCCCTCGGGGCAGGGGGCGGCTGGGCGCTGGGGAGCCTCCTCTGCAGCACCGAGTCGCTGAGTCACTTAGAGAGACGGACTCGCTGCCGGGGGCCGGAGCAGCCGCTCCGCAGTGTGCTCTCAGCACGCTTGGGCTGTGGACACTGGTGGTCGGCTGTAGTGCTCCCCCACCACACCCCCCTGAGCCGTCCCCATAGTGCCTTGTGCTCTTCCCGCCCCTGTGTGGACCCCGCCCAACTAGGGGGACTACAGTGATAGAAGAACACAAAAAGAAAAAGAAAGAAAATCACCTCCATAGAAACCAGTCATGGCCTGGAATACCTTCCGTAAAGCAATAAAAGAAAATGAGCCTGGAAAAAGTCCATTTCCCACATAGTTCTTATTAGACCAAAGAGATACCTTTGACCATTAACCATAATGCAGATGCAGGGGGGGGGGTACATCTTTCTCATTCCTTAAAGCAAAGGACGGACTTGCCAAAAAGAGAGGGTCCAAGGTCACGCTCTCTCCACTCTGATAGCAACAGCAGGTGATGCGGGGTGACGAGACTAGAGAAAAAGCCTAATGTTTCTCCTGTTTTCCTGCCTCTCCAGCAAGACGTTAACTCTTCACCTTAACTGCGCTGCCAGAGTGAGGCTCTTGGAGCAGTGCCAGGTGGTTGCACACAGTTCTGAACAGCGCTGCCGGCGGCGGCAGAGGCACAGGCAGAGACAGAGACAGAGACAGAGACACAGTGCCCTGTGGGGGGACAGATAACCCTGCGCCTTCCCAGCCTGCGGAAGAACAGTACAGAGCCTTAGTGCACCCCGACTCCAGGTGGGACCCCCTGCCGTGCAGGCCTGTCCTTGGAGCCGGCCAGACCGCCAAAGCCTCGGGTCCCCTGAGCCCGCCCGGCTGGGCCAAAGCCAGGCCGGCCTGCAGTGGGCCCTCGCTCCGGGAAGCGCGTGTAACGTCGGAGCTTGTTGGGGAACCCACGGACAAGCTCCCCCGCGGGAGGCTCCGGGTGTCCGGGTGCTCCTGGCCCAGTGATGGACAGGACCGCCCAGGGTCCCGCGGGGAGGCCGCCGGAAGCAGCGTGGCTCAGGAAGACCCTCTGCAGGGACCTAGCGACCCGAGCTGGGAGCCGCGGGGGCGCTTACTGGGGCGCCTCGGGTTCCTTGTGCGTCTTGGGCGAGGCACTCCGAAGCCTGCACTGCGCGCCGGCTCTGCCGGCAGCAGCGCGCAGGTGAGGCCGAGGCGGAAGGTGAGGAGGGCGCGTGGGCACGGACAAGGCGCAGGCCTCGCGCTCGTGGGGCCGCTGCCCGGGAGCACGGCCCGAGGCCCACGTGCGGCGTCACCATTCGTTTTTGTACAGAACCCCGATTCTCTAAGTTTCCTCAGGTGCCCAGCAACGGCCCTTCTGGTTAGTTTTTCCCAGACTAGTCTTCTATGAATAAGACGTGAAGGCACAGTAGCTGGGCAGGGGGTATGGGGGTGAGGGGTGGACAGGGGAAGGGCGGTTCTGAAATGCGCTGATCCACCCACGTGGCCGCGGGCCCTGAGCATTCCAGCCTCCTGGCAGGGGCTCGGGACCTGCGATGCGGCCCACTGCCTGGGGGTGAGGCCTGCGGCCCGCCTGCCCTTGGACGGGCATCAGTGCCCACGGCGCTTGCGCAGTAGGTGAGCACGCGCGGTTGCCGGGGCTGTGGACACCCGCTCCCTGTGGGCCCTTTCCTCGCGTGGGGGCGGGGCGGAGTCCTGCGCCCTAAGCAGGTTTGACCCAGCGCAAAGCTGGCAGTGAGGTGCGTGGCGCCTCCTCGCTGAGCGCACAGCAAGTGTGGATTTCACTTTCAAAGAGAAGTTGCGGACAGTATGCGGGGAAAGCGCAAATTGCTCACCCAGATTCAGCAAATGCTAAGCGTTTTACCTCGTGCTTTCCTGACTCTCTCTAAATCCACATTTTTGTGAATGTTGGGCCAGGACGTTGTGAATTTTGTTTTGCATGGGTCCGTCTTTATCATTCTCGCTGTCTGACGTTTGCTCCCCAAAGGTTAAAAGACACGTGGAGTTGTCAGCCCTGGAGACGCCTGCATTTCACTTTGCAAACAGCCGCGGGGGTCTGCACTGGTGCTTGTGGACCCCAGGACGGACCCGGGCCCCCATGTGAATATTCCCTTAAAGGTCCCTTTGCCTTGCTCAAATCCGCGCCCAAGGCCCGCAGGTGCTGGGTGGCCCGAGGCGGTGCGCCGTGTGCTGGGGGCGCGGGCGCCCGCCCCAGCTCTCCACCGCTCAGAGCCCCAGAGCCGCCCTGGGCTGTACCTGCAGCCCGAGGGGCAGGATTGGACTCAGGTGGTCCCGATGATCGGGCTCTAGCAGGCTCCCTGTGCTGCTGACGCCGCTGGCCCTAGGACCGCACTTTGGGAAGCGCCGCTCGGAGCCAGCGGATCGCAGATGTGGAGAGCCGGGTGCTCGAGGGGGCCTTCCTGGCGCCTGAGTCACGTGTTCGTCCCCTGACACCTGGGGTGGGCGTTCCTGCGCGCTGTGCCGTCGCCACGGGCTAGAATAATGGCGTGGGCGTTTCCTTCTCAACGAGGTGGGCCTGGCACGAGGCCCTGGGGCTTCAGGTGTTCGCTCCTCACCTGGCACCTGCGCGTGGCCACACCCACCAGCGTGGATCGACTCCGCCCGGGGGCTGCGCTTCCCCATTGGGCCGAGCTGGCCGGGGCTGGCCCGGAAACCACAGCGCACCCAAGGGTCCCGGGCCGTGCGCGCTGAGCAGGCGCAGCTGAGAGCAGGCGCTCCCCGGGGCGCGGGGCGGCCGGGCCGTTTCCGCCGACTCCTGCCCTCCCGCCCTCCCTTGCCTGCCCCTGGGACGCCCGGCGCGCGCAGCCCTGCGGGAACCCAGGTAGGCTTCGCGTTGCTTCAATTCCCGTGTCCAGTAAGGTGGCAGCGGCTCCCCAGAGCACACCCAGCACCAAAGATGCCCGCGGGCGCTCTGGCGTGGCCCTCGCCTGACGCGGAGACGAGCGGTTCACGCGGGGAGCGGCCCAGGCTGTGCGCGGCTTTCACAGGCCCGGGCGTCGCCCCCACGCGCCGCTCGCGAGTTTCGCATTTTCATGTGGCCCGTGCGCCTGAGCGCGGCGCGGCCGGCGGGGCTGACGGGGCGCACCCTGGGCAGGGCGGTCGCTTGCTGGATGAACCTGTTAGCAGCCGGGCGGCATGGCGGCCTGCGGAGACGGGCCCGCGGGGAGGCGCCGCCGGCTTCCCGGAGAGGGGGATTAGTGACCAACGGGGGTGACGACGGGTGGGACTCGGTCAGTCCGGGCCGCCTTGTTTTCTTTCGTTTTTCGGCAATTGGCTGGAAATGTGCAAGGGTGGTTTGGGGGAGCCGAGGGTGGGGAGGCTGAAGGACGTGTGCTCCGCGGGGTGGCCCCGGGCGGGACCCCGGAGCGTGTCGGCGGCCGCTTGGGCAGCGGGGGGATGATAAAGCGCAGGAGGGCTGGGAACGCGGGGGCCGTGGCGGGCCTGCGCCCAGGCGCTGCGGGTGGCCGGCGGTGGAGGCCTTTGCTTGGAGGCCATCGCTGTCGGCGGGCTCTGGCGAGCTCGCTGCTCTTGGCGCTTGAGACCCGCTGCCGCTGCGGCGCGGAGCTGGCGGGGCCTTCCAGGAGCCTGAGCGGGGTCTGCGCTCGGCCCACAGCGGCCGGGAGCGTCAGCTGGTGGCAGTTGCCCCCACGTGGCCCCTCCAGCCCGCCTGGCTTGTGTTGATTCCCTGGCCCGCGTATCTCATGCACATGGCGCGGCCGAGTGACCCCCATCTCGCCAATGCTGTGTCTCTGAGGCTCGTCCACACCGCAGGGCTCAGTCCTCCTCCACCCACCCCAGGCTGATGTCCCACGCGTCAGGGCGGCTGGCTGGCGCTGCCTCTGGGTGGGCGGGTGGTGGCCTCCCCGTCTCCCGCAGGGGGCGCCCTCCTGGGAGGTGTGTGCGCACAATCACCTGAGCCTATGCCTCGGGGTGGAATTTCTGGATTACTGGAAAATTTTATGTTCAAGTGTTTTAAGATTTACTCATTTATGCATACAAGAACTGGGGTGGAGACCAGAGGTACGGGGACTGAGCAGATCCCCCCGAGACAGTGGGGAGCAGAACAGGCGGATCCACTGAAATCCACTGCTGAGGGGAGCAGCGGGGAGACAGGAGGGGTCTGCTGCGCCATGTGGGAAGCTCCCCGGCCGGGGATCAAACTCCTGCTGCAGTGGCTGGTACTAGATTCATAGTGCTGAGACTTAACCCGTTGAGTCTCTAGAGAGGCCCTCAACTTTTTAACCTTAGTAATCATAGTTTGGTTGGTCGGTCTATTTTATTGTTACCAGAGCACCGTTATTTTACATCCATGCTAGTGTTGTGTATGGGATTTACCCCTCCCGGGGGCCTCCCCACGGCCCACTGAGTTCTCCCCCAGCCGCTGTCCTCCCCCACCCCACCAGAGGTTGAAAATCTGTGGTCAGTTTTCAAGAGTTGGTTTTAAAGTCTGTCTGACAGCTTGTTTGGTTTCTCTGTATTCCACATGTAAGTGACGATACCATCCGGTATTTCTTCCTCCTCCTGGCTTGTCCCGCTGAGTAGTAGCCCTTCTGGCCACGTTCTCCATGGTGATGGCCCCAGTTTATATGTACACCCTCATCTCAGAGGCACTGTCGCTCGTTGTCCTGGTGACGTCCAGCTTGGTGGTTACTGATGTTGTGAAACCACAACATCGTGGTTTCAATTTGTGTTTTCCTAATAACTACTTGTGCTGAACTTTTTAAAAATGTGTTGACCGTTTGTGTGCGTATATATATGTGTGTGTGTGTGTGTGTGTGTGTGTGTGTAGATGCACACATATATATTTTTGAAATATCCAAATGTTTAAGCCACTTTCATTGGGTGATATCTTCTTGTTGGGGTATAAAGTTCTTTAGGTAGTCTCTATGCTAGACCCTTAAGAGGTCATCATACATTTTGCAAATATTCCCTCCCATTCTGGTCTTTTCATTCCAAATTGTGTCCTTTGCACAAAACGTTTGCATTTTCATGAAACCGTGTGGTTGTTTTGTTAATTGCACTGTTGACATAATGCAAGAATCTACCACCAAATCTGAACATCAAGAAAATTTACCTGGGGCCTCCCCGGTGGCGCAGCGGTTAAGCGCTGTGCTTTGGAGCTGTCGGCAGCGGCGACGCGAGTTCGACGCCCAGCCGGGGAGAATCCCACATGGCGCGGCAGACCTCTCCTGCCTTGCCCGCTGCTCCCCTCAGCAGTGTATTTCTGATCTGCCTGTTCTGCTACCCGCTCTGTCTCTGGTGAACCCTCGCGCCGCCCCACGCCTCTGGCCTGTACCCCAGCTTGTATGTATAAATAAAAAATAAATCTTTAAAAAGAAAAAAAAGAAAATTTACCTGGTTAAACACCAGTTTTCTTCTTTGAGTATGATAGTTTTAGCTGTCACATAGGGTCTCGGATCAGTTCTGAATTAACCTGTGCGTGGGGTTTGGGGAGGGGGTCCCATTTCATCCTGTGGCACGTGGTACCCACAGTTCCACACCGTCTGGTGAAGAGGGTGTCCTCTCTACCTTGGATGGTCTTCGAACCCCGGTCAGAAGGACTGGCTGTGTGGAAGGTTTTATTTCTGGGCTCTACATTTTATTTCATCGGTCTGTATCCTGTCCTTACACCAGAGCCCCAGTTTTAAGTACTGTAGTTTTGTGGTAAGGTTTGAAAATGGGAAGTAGAAATTCTCCAACTTTGGCCTCTTGTTCAGGCTTTTCTGTCTGCTCAGGGGTCCTTGAAATTGCATATTAGTTTGAACATTGGTATTTCAATTTATTTTAATAAAAGGTCATTGGAACGTTGACCGGGATTGCACTGAGCACTAGCTCACTTCCAGCACTAGCTCACTTCCACTTCCTAGTTAGCAGTATCCACCAGCAGAGATGTCCAGCCACGCACTTAGGTGAGCTTACATTTTCTCAGGGGTGCTTTACAGTTTCTAGTATATCTTTTACCACCTTGGTTAAATTTATCCTTAGTTATTCTGTTCTTTTCAATGAAATTTTATTTATTTATCTTGTGCACTGCTGGTACACGGAGGCAGTTCCATTCCAGATGTGTCACTGGGTTCTCCTGGAACTTCCATCTTGGTCGTAACCGAGTGTAACAACATTGTGGTTTCAATTTGCATTTTTCTAATAAGTTATTACGTTGAACTTATTAAAAATGGGTTGAGCTTTTGTGTGTGTGTGTGTGTGTGTGTGTGTGTGTGCGCGCGCGCGTGTGTGTGTGTTTGAGTTTTCGTAACCTTGCCATCTACAGCTCTGCTGAAATGGTTCACTCTTCTCTGTTGATTTGCTGGGATCGTCTCTGTGGATCATGCCATCTGCAAACCTGCATAGCTGTTTCTTATTCTTCATTGCATTAGCTGCAGCACCATGAAAAATGTCGAGTGATAGATTTTCTTATTTTGAGCCTTATTTTGTACTTAGTTATGCCAGTTACTTTGAACTGGCAGAAGTCACAGCTACTCATGCTGCACGGGCCTTTTGTTTGTGCTATTAGTAGTACTATTTTTGTTGAGGTTTTTTTGCCTTGAGATTCATGAGAGGTAGTGATGTGTGTTTCCCTTTGATACCTTTATCTTGCTTTGTTATGAGCAATACTGGCCTCTTGGTTTGAGTAAGAATGTGCTCATCTTCTATTTCTTGGAAAAGTTTGAAAAGGAGTGATGGAAATTCTTTAAATGTCTGTGATTCCCCAATCTGGCACTGGACTTTGCTTGGCTGGGAGGTTTCACTTACTCCTTCATTCTCTTTCCTTGTCACAGGTTTGCTGAGATTTTGTATTTCTTCAACAGTTATTTGCGGTAGAAATTTGTCCATTTCACCTAGGTGTTTTAGTTTATGGAGTGTAGCGGTTCATAGTATTCTCCTGTAACCCTCTTTATTTCCTTAAAATCCGTAGTAACATCCCCAGTTTCATTTCAGATGTTGGCTGTTTGAGCCATCTCCTTTTTCGTGAGTCTAAAGGTTTTTAAATTTCACAATCCGTTCAATAGAACCAGCTTTGTTTTGACCATGTTCTCACCACACGAGTCCTTATTATTTTCTCCCAGCTTTGCGTTTACTTGGTGGTAGTTCTTCCAGTTCCTCAGGGTGTAGGCGGGGTGTTGATTGGAGTCGGGGTCTCCGTTTACTGGTGTCTGCCGCGCTTCGTCCCCGAGCCCTGTGTGCCCCGGACAAGGCACACCCATCAAGATGTCAACAGCCTCTCTGCTGGCCTCACTGGATGAGTGTGGGTGTGCTCCTTCCTCCGTATTCTTGAGGAGCTTATGAAAACTTGGCGCTTCTTCTCAAACAAGGGGCCACTTAGCTGTTGGAGCGGAGGGGGCGCTGGCACCCTCTTGTCGATTTCCTGTGGCTGACTCGGTCTGCTCCCCGCTGGTGGTGTCTGCCGCTCTCGCTTCTCCCCGGCTCAGCTTCAGTAGCCGCTGTCCTGAGGCCCTGTCCGTGACGGGGAGGTGAGCTGTTGCTGGGCAGTGCTCTGTAGTGTCCCTCACAAGCCTTCGTGTTTTTAGAATGTCAGTCTGGACTCCCCGCTTTCATTCCTGCTTTTATGAAATCTGTTGAGTCTAGTAAAATAATCATAAATGCCCATTTTTCAAAAAAAACAAATATAATTTCACTGATTTTTCTATCGTTTTCCTGCAACTTTATTTTTTCCCTTTGATCTTCATCTCCCCTTCCTCTGCTCACCTTGGTTTCATTTGTTCTTTTTCTTCTATAAGGTTGAAGTCTGAATTATTGATTTGAGGTCTTGTTTCACGCATGCATTTATCAATACAAACTCTGCAGGCGTTATGCATAGGCTGTCTGCCCTAAGTTTTGTCACATGTTGATTTTTATTAATCCCCAATTAATCTTAATTTCTAGTGGTTTCTAGTGGTTATTTATCAGCGTGTTGCCTACTTTACACCTAGTTGTGAATTTCCAGTTTCCCTGTTCATTATTTCTAGCTTCATCTTCCTGTGGTGGAAGGACACGCTGCATCGCTTCAGTCCCTGTGATCACCTCGTGGCCTCTGAGGCGCACCAGCGTCTCTGCACCTGAGGGAAACGTGTTCTTGTCTCGTTGGCTCAGAGCCCTTTAGATGGCCACGAGGTCTGGCTGACTTACAGGGTTTTTCAAGTCTCCTTTTTCCCTCTTGAAAGATTGTATTTGTTTTATCTTTATTGAATCTTTACCTCTCTGTTCCTGAATGAATCATCTCAACCAACCAACCGTGTGTCTTGAACTGATTATTTTTTTTAAAGATTTTTTAAAGGATTATATTTTGTGACATACTTTCCACTTAAATTTTATTATTATTTTTTAAAGATTTATTTATGCATACAAGCTGGGGTACAGGCCAGAGGCATGGGGCGGCGAGAGGGTTTACCAGAGACAGAGTGGGGAGCAAAACAGACAGATGGACGGAAATACACTGCTGAGGGGAGCAGCGGGCGAGGCAGGAGAGGTCTGCCGCACCATGTGGGAATCTCCCCGGCCGGGCGTCGAACTGGTGTCGACACTGCCAACAGCTCCACAGTGCAGAGCTTAACCACTGTGCCACCGGGGAGGCCCCCTAAAGATTATTTTTTTAAAAGATTTATGTATTTATGCATACAAAAGCTAGGTTGTAGGCCAGAGGTGTGGGGTGGTGAGAGGATTCCCCAGAGACAGAGCGGGGAGCAGAACAGGCGGATCCAGGGAAACACACTGCTGAGGGGGCAGCGGGCGAGGCAGGAGAGGTCTGCTGCTTCGTAGGCTGAGACTTAACCCGTTGCACCACCAGGGAGGCCCTTGAACTGATTCTTTCCCCTGCCTGGTGAAATCTGCTGTAACCATGTTAGTGGATTTTTCACTTCAGTGATCATACGTACGATATCCAGACTTTGTTCTTTAAAAATATTTGCTATATATTGATACTCTATTGCTTGAGACCCTATGTTTTGGGGAAAGAAACTATACACAGATCTTGCCACCACAGACCTTGTTGCTCAAATCGGGGCTCCAAGACCAGCAGCGTGGGCGTCACTGGGGACCTGTTAGGAATGCAGAACCCCAATCCCTGCTGCAGATCCCCAAATCAGAGCCTGACTTTGCAGGGTGCCCAGGGGATTCCCAAGGCCATAAATGTTGAGAAGAAACAGGCAGGTGCCAGAATCCAGCACACTTTCTGGGCCTCCAAAACACCTCGTGCCTGTTCAGACTAACAAGCCTGCATTTCCCCTAGGACCTCGATCAGTGCCCATCTCCCCCTCTGCATCCAAGCCCCCAGGGGATATCTGTCCCCCGTCTTCCCCGAGGCCCACACACTCAGCGAGTGCTCGAACACCTGCCAGGCAAACCAGTGAACCAGAATCTCATTGGTAATCTGCCGCCTCCAGGCCCCCCCGCAGAGGTGTCAGTTCTCAGTGACATGCCGGAGACCCCTCACTCCCTCGGCCTCCTGGGGATGACCAGGGATGTCTCTGGGACAAGGCAGCACGCGGCTTCCTGTGCCTCCTGCCTTAAGAGTGAATTTACCCAAGACTCGAATCTGTAGACACCGCGGCTTCCTGGAGTAGCAGAAAGAAACCATGGAGCCTCTTCTGTCATTCTGGGGAGGGCTAGCTTTTCATCTGGCATGATTAATTTTTTTTGGTAAAGATTTATGTATTTATGCATACAAGAACTGGGGTGCAGGCCAGAGGTGTTTGGGGTGGGGGGGAGAGGACTCCCCAGGGACAGAGTGGGGAGCAGAACGGGCAGATCAACTGAAGTACACTGCTGAGGGGAGCAGCGGGGAGACAGGAGAGGTCTGCTGCGCCCTGTGGGAGCTCCCTGGCCGGGGGTTGAACTCGTGCTGCAGTGGCTGCAATAGCTTCATAGTGCTGAGACTTAACCCCTGCGCCCCCAGAGAGGCTCTGGCATGATTGTCATGCAGTTATTTTCTCCATCTCAAAAGGTATGTTGGAGCATGAGTGAAGTGGCAGACATGAACAATTTCAACACTAGCAACAAAGATTTCTCACCCACACATGCATTTGCTAGTAGCTTAGCCCCCTTCGCATGCAAGGACTGAGGCGAATGTTCCCAGCTGACACAGACGCGAGAGCAGGTGAGGCCATGTGCTCGGGCTGGCCCAGGTACGGCGGCCTGTGCCGCAGGCGGGAGAGGCACGGCCTCTGAAGCCGGAAGAGCTAGTTACATGGGCGGCAGCTCTGGCCCCAGCCCTGCACGCGGTAAGGGGGGCTCCAGCCCCTACGGGTGAGGCCTCAGTGCAGTATGTCAGTATCCTCCCAGTCCATCGTCTCAGTATCCGGCTGCTTTTGAAAAAAAGATTCGGCAACTCGTGTTAGTAAGTGTTTTTATTTACAAAGAATTATTTTTGTTCGGCTGTTTTGGAAGCCACAAACATTTTTCACTTTAGAACACATTAAATAACAAACAAGATGTCATACAGTACTTTGGATAACGTCTCCCATCTGCTAGTGCAATGTCGGATTGGCACCTCAAGGTGAAGTTTCCAGTGAGCTGCCCCTGTCCTCTTCAGCTGTGCGTTGCATGACCAGAAAGGAAATGAGTGATTAGCCCTGGGTCTGAGGCCTTATTTTGGCCCCCACTCAAAGGCTGCGCGGTTGCCATTCCCGGGAGGCTCTGCCTGCTGGCGGCTCAGTGACCAGCAGCGTGTGCAGCTGTGCTACCTGCACTGAGAACCCTTCCCCGCGTGGAACCTGGGAGATTCCCACCGAGAGACCGAGGCAGATGCTCATTTCTGTGACGGAAAGGGCCACGTGTGACACGTGTGCTGCGTCCTCTGTGGCCAGTCAGGCTGTTCCCGACATAGCAGAACACACCAGAAAAAGGATCTCCAAGTGGGATTTTGAACACAGCCGCGATACCCTCACCGAGCAAGTGAGGAGCCCGCAGCGCAGGACACGAGAGCCCACCGCGCGCCGGGCAGGTGGAGGCAGAGCGGCCGCGGCGCCCTCTCCTGCGCTCGCGCGCTCCTGCCGGTGCCCTCGACCCTGCCCGCTGGGCCTTAGGGGAGAGGCGGGTCAGCGAGCTCTTCCCGCTTTGCTTCTGCCCAGAGGAGGTCCAGAGGGAAAGGCCTGAATTAGAGCCTGGCCTCGGGAGTTTCGGGCCCCTCGGGGGGCCTGGGTCTGTGGCCTTTGTCTCCGCCTTCCGCGGGCCACTTCCTCTCCCAGGGGTTGGGGGGCGGGGAAGGGGAAGGAGAGAGACGGGCAGGGCCGCTCGCACTTTCTGGCCCAGAGCCAGGAAGGCCGCGCCCAGGGCCTGAGGGGGCTCCCGGTCCCAGTCTGGGGGGTCAGTATGTGGGGGAGCAGCGGCCGGCGCCGCCCTGCACGCGCCCTACAGCGGAGCCCTGCGGTCCTGCCCCCTTTGGTCCTCTCCTGACTCGTGCCGGACATACTTCGAGCACCTCATGGGGGATGAAGAAAAGTCTCAGAATAAGTTGCCTTTGACAATTTACGTGCGTTTTAATACAAAGGGGGGTACGCAGGGGGAAAGTACAGTGGGGGCTCTGGAGCTCAGGCTCGGCCTTGTCCATCCGGGCAGTGAGGAGGACCCAGGTCCGCGCCGCAGGCCTCCTGGCCCGCCCTGCGTGGGCGCGCGGGCTTCGGCGGGCACCCGCCCCTGGGACGCGGCTGTAGCGGGCGCGGAGATGGGCGCTGGGGCCGCCTCTGCCCCAGGAGCCCGGACACCGGCGGGGCCAGGCGGGAGGCTGAGCCGCGGCTTGGAAAGTGGAGCCCGCCGCGGGGAGGGCCTGGCGCTGAGTGCAGCCCAGGTCGCCCCAAAGCCACTGCCCCCCGCCACCCCGCCCTAGAAGGTCGGAACGCCCGACACTGGCTGTCGGCTCGCAGGGGGTGTCGGGCGACCGCAGCCGCGCTGAGCACGGGGCGCGCACCACGGGCGCACTCGGGGCGCGCCGCACTGCGCGGGCCTGGGGAACGGGACGCGGGTAAAGGCCTCTCGCTGCGTCACGCGCCCTGACAAAGGGGGCGGCAGGCAGTCCCGAGGGGTCAGAGGCGCCCCGAGCCCAGCGGACGCTGCCCTGCACCTCGGGGAAGGCGACGCCGGGGCGACGCCAGACGGGGCAGCGGGCCGGGCGCACGGGGCTCCTGTGAAGCGTCTCTCCGTGTGTGAGCAGGAAGGTGGTAGCCGGGGTCGGGGTGCTGCGGGCACAGCCGCGGGCCTCCCCCACACGGGACGGCGGGGCCCCAGCCCTCCTGGGGGCCAGTCTGCAGGCCGCCTCGTCCGAGCCTCGGGCCAGCGACACGCGGGTCCCAGGGCCTCCCCGGCGACTGTGGGCTTCCGCGGGCCTGCGAGGGGGCGGGCGGAGGAGGCCGGAAAGGGGGTGAGTGCGCTCGGGCTAGTTGGGGAGCTGCTCGCGGTCTCCGGGGCAGGGGCCTCTTTTCAGGCTCACATCGTCCAGTCCAATCTCCCCTGGGTGCCCGCGCCGCTTTTCTCCTCTGAAGATGACCTAGGGGGAGAAGGCCGCGGGTCAGGGGGCCAAGCCCCACGGCCCCGCCCCGGCGCCCTTAGCCCAGGCGGCCAGCTGGCCCCAGACCCGCGGGGCCCCAGAACTACGGGGGAGGGCGGAGGGCAGGAAATCAGCCTGGAGCCCACAGGCCCGGGACGCTGCTCCCCAAAGCCTCCATCAGCGGGGCGGCGGGGCGCCCAGCCGGCGGGCTCAGTGCCGAAGCGTCGCCCCACGCTGCGGTGACCGTCCGGGGTAGCCTGGCCTTAAAAAGCGGACTTCGCTCTTCTCCACTGATGTGAAATGGCGTCTCCAAACAATACACGTGCTAACAAAACTTTAAGGAAAAGAGTTGGGGCCCAGCAAAACCCCAGGCTTGGCAGGTCGCCCTGAGGGTCTGCGCCGCCTCTAACGGTTCCTGGGGGCGCCGGAGGGGCCTGCGGGGTCTCGGAGGGAAGACGCGTTTCCCCGGCGCTGTCTGCGTCGGGCGTTTCCATCCGTTCTTCTGACTTCCAGCTTCCCCGCCCAAAGGCCCCCGCACCCCAGCGGCATGGAGCCGCCCTCTCCAAGCAGGCTGGGAGCCGCCGGGGCAGGCGGGGTGGGCTCGGCGCCCCAGGCGGGGAAGAGAAAACGGAGGTGCACAAAGCTCGGCCCTGGGGGGCGCCTCTCGACTTGGCTTTTCACTTGGCGAGTCCTCAGTTTCCCGCTCAGGAGCAGCAGGGGCCACCCCGGGGGGGATGAAGACAGGGGTCCCTGGGGAAGGGCCGACAGGTACTCACGCTCTTGACGTCCGGGCCGCGCAGGGTCATCCGCGTGCGCCTCCAGCCGCCGCCGCCGTTGCGGCCCCACAGCGCCGCTGTGTGCGCCCCGGGCCGCCGCACGAGCACCTGCAGCGCGCCGGGGTGCCGGCCCGAGACCGTGTGCCGGAAGGACAGGCACAGCTCGCCCGCGGGCAGGAGGTGGCCCAGGGGGAGCACCAGGCGGGCGGCCCTGCCCCCCGGGCCCTTGCCCGTGGACACCGCCAGGTACTGGCCACCTGCAGGGGAGAAGCAGGGCTGGGTGCGGGCCACGGGCCGGGCAGGGCGCCCAGAGGCACCAGCGGGCGCGCCGCAGGCGAGAGTGGCAAGGGGCAAGGGGACAGACAGAACTCGCGCGCGGGCCTGGCGCGTCCTTGGCCCGAGCGCACAGAAGCCCCGCACGCAATCCGGGTGCTCCCCGGGAGAGCCCGGCCCGGCACTGGCACTGGCACCCGACGGGCAGCCCAGAGCCCGCAGGGTGCCCTGTCTGCCCTACCGCTCTGCCGCGGCCCGCAGGGGCCACACAGGAAAGTGGGGCGCGAACCCCGGTCTGTCTGGGTGGGAGCCCCACTTGACAAAGCTGAGTCACTGTTCCCCCCCACACCCCCAGATTCCATTCTTAGCACTGGGCAGGAAAAGCTGGGCCCAGAATACAGTACAAACCTGCTGGAACTGGTTCTCAGAGCTGGGCCTGGGCGCCCCCAAACCAACGCACAAACTCTCCCCCTGCCCCCAGCCCGATAAATTCACCCAAACAAAATATGGGGCCAAAATACTGGATGGATTTTAAATGTCGCCCAGTAAGTGAGCTTTGGAATTGTGACGGTATTTGGGCTAAGACTAAGATAGAGGGGTATTCCAGTTAACCCGCAAGTTTGAGGTAAACAGGGATTATCTTAAATCCCGAGGAATGCTGTGAACAGCACCCCCACATGCGCCTGCAAGGGACAGCCCAGCAAACCCCACATCCCACCAGCACCTGCGGCCCCGCCCCACTCTGCCTCCAGCACACGGTGTCAAGGCACAGTGTAACCTCGCCGTGGCCTCTTTAAAGCGCGGCCATCGTGAAAGTGAATTCTGAATTTTGGTCTCTGGGTGTTTTTTTTTTTTTTTTTTTTGGCTAAATAATAAACACTGCAAAACTTGAGGGGAAGTTAGGTGATAAAATTTAAATTTACATGTTTTGATTTCTGTACTGGTTTGGGCCTTTACAATGTTAGCTTAGGAAGAGCATAACACAGCCCCCTTTCCCTGCTCCCTGTGAGCTGTGTGGGCAGGTGGGCAAGGGGGTTGACCTGATTTTATTTCTCTTTCAGCCTGCAGAGAAACAGCCCACGTAGCAGGGACATCACTGTGTGAACCTTTCAAATGCAAATAGCTTAACTCTTTCTAGGAAGAGCAGGCAGGCAGGCCCTTACAGGGGAAAGGGAAACAGGACAGCAGACAGAGAATCGAAGCCATACTCCCGAGGCCCACAGAAAACCACTGACATGCTGACTTTTCAATATGAAGATCATCTTTTTGCAGCTGTAACTTTTTGTCATTTGCCACAACGGCCGTTTTTCTGTGTTGCCAAATAGACATTGTTTATAGCTGCAGGAGTGTCAATATTTCCAATCATTTAAGCTATTCCCTTTTTTATTTTTTGCTTTAGGATAAAAATCCCAGAAAGTAGTACTACGAGCAAAAAAAGTATTTGTACTGCGTGATGATGGAGTTTCCCTGCTGCAGAAAGAACGTTGCAAATCAAAGTCAAAAGAAAGCGGGCGTGATGCGGGCGGCCTCTCCCGTATGGCGGAGCCAACTTTCGCAGCTGAAGAGTGAGATGGAGGATGGAGGCGCCTGCTCAGGGGGCCTGCGGGGGGCTGCCGAGTAGGGTCTGGGCTGCTGGGGCATGGAGGGCGGTGGAGGGCAGCCGGGCGGATGGGGACGCGGTTCCCTTGGCCCCAGGAGGGCGCCCAGAGGACAACGGGGGGCCGGCAGAGCACCCCCACTGACACCACCGGGCAGGCCCTGCCTGGGTGTGGGTGTCGGGCGGCGCGGGCGCGGCTGCGGCTCCGAGGGCCCCGCGCTCTCCTCCACCCTGCGGCGGGCTCGGTGTGGGCAGCAGGGTGCAGGGGCGTCACCCCGGCGTGCAGACTTCCCCGCAGAGATGCCCCAGCAGCAGCTGCACCGGGGGGCAGAGGGAGCGGGGACGGCTCGGGGCGTCCCCACGCCCGCACTCCTGTATTTCAGAGTGGCGGTTTTCACGGCCGCCACGGCCATCGTGTGGGTGCTGCTGGCGACAGGGGCTGCTCCAGCGAGTGCACAGACGTCACTCACGCAGCGCCCTGCCTCAGCTGCCTTTAACCCCGGGTCCCCAGGCTCGGGGTCCCAGCAAAGGACTCCAGGCCCAGCGCGACACTTGCCGCCCATCGCCCCTCAGCCCCCCTGCCTGCGGGGGTCCAGCTGTCAGTGTGGGGGTTCTCTCAGCGGTGTTAGTGTAGGGTGCTGGACGTGGGCTAAGAAAGGCACAAGGAAATCAGTCACAATTGGGACCGTGGAAACACGTTCCTTTAGAAAGGGTGGAAGAGAGACGGCCGAGTGTTAGCCTGGCAAGAGAGCACTGCCCGGAGGGACATTCCCCTCTGAGCGGTCAGGAGACGACCCAGAACTTCTTAAGAGGGACGCAGGCCCAGGAAAGGTAAACAGGGCCGGGCCGGGGTGG
>PVIJ01011824.1:0-21834 GCA_004024925.1 Scalopus aquaticus
GATTTGTTCCCACCAAGTTTGAACAAACTTGTTTGAAGATTCCCTCAGCCTCCCGCAATTAATCACTCTCCTAAATTTGGTATTTTACATTCTCTGCATGTTTTCCTTCCTTCCTTCCTTCCTTCCTTCCTTCCTTCCTTCCTTCCTTCCTTCCTTCCTTCCTTCCTTCCTTCCTTCCTTCCTTCCTTCCTTCCTTCCTTCCTTCCTTCCTTCCTTCCTTCCTCCCTCCCTCCCTCCCTCCCTCCCTCCCTCCCTCCCTCTTTCTTCTTCCTCTTTTTTTTGGCTCACATTAATACCACCATAAATGGCATATAGTTTTGTTTTCCTTGTTTCTAAACTTCACATAAATGTTATCCTGCAACTTGTTTTTTATTCCATTCCTCATTACTTTTAAAAATATCTCCATGTTGACATGTTTAGGACTTTCACTATTGTAAGAGTATTCCAAAGGCCTCTTTTCCAACTAATTCTACCACTGTTCTCTAGAATTTGGGTTAGCCATATTTCATTGGGCTCTGGGCAAAGAGATCACTCTGGGGAGAGTGACTATGGCTTAAGTCCCAAAGGAAAAGTAAATTCTGAGAAAGTTGGGAAGAAAGGGGTTTTTACACTCTATCTTAACCACGTCAAGTAAGTTGAATTAGATTTCTTTAAAGCCTTGATTAACTTAATACAAGGAGTCATATCAGAAAATAGGTTGACTGCTGAAATAGGTTTTGAACTCCTGATTCAGTCTTACCAGCTTTATTTGGGTTGACACAACACGTTGCTTCAACAAATATTAAACTCCTACTATGTGCAGTATACTGGAGTAGGTGCCCCAGGAGAGAAAGATATTAGTAAAGTAAGAATAACAGAAGACAAGTGGCTAAAATTCCAGTTGGAATAAGCACTGTAATAAAATTTGATAAATTTTTGTTATCTTTAAAAGGGAAGAGCTTCTGGATTGTGTGGGGGTTAATAGGAGACTGTGAAAAGCTGGTATATGATACAGATTTTGAAGGATGTAGAATGGGTTTCACATAAAGAAAACCATTTAGGCAAAAGCTGAGGCAGAAAAATCTGTAGTTATTGTTACAGGGCCAATTTAGTTTGTCAGATCTTTCGGGGTATGAAGGAGCATAGGTGAAGTAGAACTTTAATGAGAGACTGGGCTAAACCACAGAGTAACTTGAATGTTGGTTAAGGTCACTCCTTGGTTGCCGTCATGCTGCTGTTGAAGGCATGTAGGAAAGATTACAAGCAATTTCTAGGTGACTTAGAACCAAAAGAGACTGGAGGTTGTGAATCTCCTTAGGAAACTTTTAGAAGAGTCATTGAAGTATAACATGGGTATGAACCATTATATTGTCAAAGGAACTGTGGCAAACTGTCAAGATGGACCTTCTTGGGAGCAGAATTTATTTATTTATTTAATTTTAATTTTTAAAACATATTTATTTATTTATGCATGCAAGAGCTGGGGTGTAGGCCAGAGGTGTGGGGGGTAGGGGCAGAGGATTCACCAGAGACATAGTAGGGAGCAGAACAGGCAGACTGACTGAAATACACTGCTGAGGGGAGCAGCTGGTGAGACAGGAGAGGTCTGCTGTGCCATGTGGGTTAGCTACTTCATAGTGCTGAGACTTAACCCCTTACCACCAGGGAGGCCCTGGGAGCTGAATTTATAGGGCAGATGATCCAAGAGAAGGAGATTGAAGAGAAAGACTCAAGAGAGTTGGAAGTTGAAGGTCTGAGGCAGGCTTACTAAGTGAAGAGCATATGGATCCTCAACAAAAACAGAGATGGAAGGAAGAGTAATAATTTGGGAGATGGGGAGAGAGTAGTGGATGGAATTGTTCCATTTTAAAGACAAGGCAGGACAACTCAGTGAAGTATATGGGGTTAGCAAACACAAGAGCTTGTCTAGTCAAGGCTTCAATTGTAGCAGGTGAAAAGAAGCAACACCACAGAGAACCCTAAAGAAATATTTCAAAGCCGCATAGTGAAGTATGACTAGTCTGTGATTGAATAGACTGCTAGTGCCTCCCCGCATCTTTTCACTGTATGCTAATCCAATGTCCCAACAGCTAGCTCTAGTTTTGTCTGGCCTCTGGGGTCCACTTTACTACCTATACCCCACACAGGAGGCACCAGAGATGTAAATCCTTCAACTAGTGTCTGAGAATATGTTGTGCCATGGTGACTTGGTTTTGGTTCACACTAACTTGCAAGACCTGCTAGATTTTCAGGAATTTTGCTAGTCAATTGTTAAACACAACCGTTATTTAAAATATTGAATTACATATACTTCCAGTGAAGTAAATTACATTAAAAGTAAAGGTAATAAATCCCACTTCCTAATTATTCCATCATGTTATGATTTCCTGTGCTCTTATTTGTAGCTAGAAATCAGCAATGCTTTTTTAGTGGTGGTTACTGTGTGTCTCTTCCCAGCTCACCTTCAGTGATGTTATGTTGGTAGCTTGACATCTGCCATGCAAGGAGAATATTTACACCAGGGAAACTGGCAAACACTACAAGTCAAGGGTCCCTTAGTTCCTCTCCTGTGCCTGCTGGAGAGAGAACTGGTTGTTGAAGATTTCCCTTCATACTCTTGAGTCAGTAAATTAATACTTAAATTCCTTTACCCCTCAGGTGGGGCAGCTCAGCCGTGCAAATCTATACTGGTTGATTCTTCAACAGGAGCCAGGGCCAGTTTCTAGCAGTGATAACTTGTTTACAAATTACTTTTGGCCACTCTTCTCTCTAACTCATGGTCCCACTCGCTTCCTGGAGAATCTTAAATCGCTTCTAAAATAATCTACTTACAATTAAATCCTTGTTTCAAGATATGTTTTTGGAACAACCCAAACCAAGACAAAGATTAGGAATGACTCTTCTTTCTTCTTTCTGATGGGTAAATAGGACAGCAGGCGCCTGTGACTCAGTGGGTATTGGCGTGTGGAGTATAGGGTCTCTGGATGAACCCCTGGGATGGCACCAACGAGCTTTTCTCTCTAGGAAGTATAGTGATAACGTTAAAATGAATAACTTCCAACCTCATTTGGTTTTCTAATCTTGTGTTTCTTTTCTTCTGTATTTGAGAGAACACTATAAGAGCAATTTCTTGTTAACTGCAGGAGTTCACTCTGCAGGAACCCTGAGTTCCAATCCTCCAACCTGTGCTACTGCAGGGAGAAAGTCACTTAGCTACTGCATATGCCTTTTTTTTTTAAATTGGATTTATGTGTTACACATGACCAAAGAGCAAAAAGTTGTTACTTTTTAAATCTGAAATTGCAATTTGCATATCTTTGTGACTGCTGGTAGGAAATAAATGTGTGCTCACTTTTCATCTTACAGCTATTTACCATTCTATAGATTGATGTTAATTCCACTGAGCACTTTTAAATATAGGAGGGAGTGATGAGAGTTTGCTGGTGAAGGTGGAATTGCCTTTGTTGGTACGGCCATCCAATGCTCAGTTCCATCTTGCTTTTATTTCCCTGCTTTTAACTCACTCTGCCTTGTTATAACTGGGGTCCCTTGAAAACTTACCACAGTGAAGCAGAAAATTTTTTAGTGCGTCTTAAACCTGAAGATTGCTTGTCTGTGCTTTCCTATCCATCTACCTGTGTGTCTACCTTAATGTACTTTGGGTTAGTTATTGGAACGTCCAGTACAGTGTCTGCCCTGAGTCTCTTGGGACTCTTAAATCTTTCTTATTTGTGAAATGATTCAGATAGGCACAGTCTACCAATCTGTGCACACCTCTTTATTACTAGTTCGTTATGGATACCATTTCATGGCCCTCTCTGCTACAGCCATTGGAAATTATTGGCCCTCCTCCTCTAGACTTTCCCCTTTCCCTCCCACATCAGCTTTTCTTTCTCTTGTATACTGGATCAATTCCTATTTAAACCCATAGAACCTAGTTTTAATATTATTGGCTAATTATACATATGTGTGTGTGTGTTTTAAAAGAATTACTTCTTTCCTTAGATGAATTGTTATTTTTAATGATGACTTGAAGGATAGTTGAGGATGTCCTTGCCTAGGGAAGCCCTTGCTTTCTGTCCATAATGAGGCATAACTCATATGCACTGTCCTGAAATTTATGGATGGACTGTGGGGGTGGGAAGGTGGGGAGAGGCACCTTTTCAATTTATTGCATCTTAAACGAACTGCTCCCAAAGCAAAAGCAAAACAAAACAAAACAAAAGGGCAGTAAAGCTGTGCCTGGACACTGTTCCATCCAATGTTTATTGAGCTCTGTAGAGGTTTGCTGCTTGGCTGATGATTGTGGGGCAAGAGCTGCCTTTCCATGCTATTCTGTCTTTTGTTTTCTGTTTACTTTTTGTTCCTTCTCCTTTCCTACCATCATTGCCTTTACTACCCCCGCTGCCTCTGCTGGGAAGCTAAATGTTACCTCATATACAGATATCTATTTGATAATGATGATGGTTCATTTCAACACAAATTGACTTTTTTGGGAGAGGGAGATAGGTGTAAGAGGGGCTTCTTCATGCAATAGTGCTCTGAGCTCTTAGACTTATGATCTCAAGGACATTTGTTTAATAGAAACCCTTTGTCTTTCTCCATTTTTGTGAAAATGTAGCAGAAATTTATAATCCATTTCCCACTGACATGTAATTTCATATCATCTATGGGGTCTGCACCCTGAAAGCTGTGCCACCTCACTTCTGTAGGACACATGATAACAAGGAATTTGCCACCCATGCAACTGACTATTCACCTGTGCCATTGACCCTCCCTATGGAGGTTCAGGTGGGAAGGCCTGGATTTCTGGGGCTCCAGCTGAATGCATTATGAAAGGCCAAAGATTAGGTCGATTTTGAAGAAGATTTGGTAAACCTGCTACTACCTGTCCTAGCTCTTGGTTTACCTGTTTATGAATTCTTGCCACCCCACGCCTCTGGCCTGTACCCCAGCTTGTATGTATAAATAAATAAATATTAAAAAAAAAAAAAAGAAATGTTGCTACAGAGACCTAGTTGTCTTTGGAATATGTCCTTTCCAGGAGGATGGGGACAGTTAAATAGGCCCCAAAAGTCCTCTGTGCTGCCTCCCAACATGCCTGCACAGGCCTTTTCCACTTGGCAATTTTGGTTTATTTTCTTTTCTGTTTTTGTAGCCTTTTCCAGCCGAGTCCTCCTACTGTGGTTGTGGACAGAGGGTGTGGTTTGTATTACCCCAGCTCTAAAGCAGACTTGGAACTTGAGAAGTTTTCGCTCATGGCAACACTGCTCTCTCTGCCTCCTTGATTTTGGAAATGAGGCATTTCATTTCTAACCATGGTTTGAAGACCATATGAATGCCTTTCATACAATACAACATACCAGCTGTATATAGATGCTAATTTTTTTTCATTAAAAATCCTTCTGCTTCTTTCCTCTGGCTTCTCTCGATAAGGACAACGATAGAAACCTTCCCCATACCTACGACTTCCTTTTTTTTAAAAAGACTCAAACTTCAGAATATTTTCAATATCTGCAACATTATCTTTTGAATAATAATTACCTCTTATATTAAATTATAAGACAGCAGGATTCAGGATTAGATCTCCCCATATTATTCTAGTGAAGGAAATTATGACAGGGGTCATTTTTTAGAATTATGTAGCAGGGTAAAAGGTCCCAGCCAGCATTAGAAAGCAAAGGCGTTTATAATTAAATTGTAATTTAGGCCAGTGATTTATCGTTTTCTCAATGAAAAATTTGGTGCTGCTGTGAGATCCTAAGAGGAACTTTAGTGAGATACAACTTAATGAAATAATAAAAAGAAAAATTATTCTGGAGTAGATTGTATTACAGTGGCAGAACAATTGCAGCCTGCCTTCTGTGGGTCTTTCCATTATCAATTCTATTTCTCAAGGATTTCCAATTTAACTATCACTTTCTTTTCAGGATAAAACACGGCACGGGAATTTCATATTTTCTATCTAGGACATGTTTGAAGGCTTGAAAAATATAATTAAAATGTTTGGTTTGTGTTTTTAATGTTCACAAGTACATTAGGAAACATTTGACAGTTTGCTTAAAAGCTATTAAGCCAGAAGAAATGCTGCCTGTAATAACAGTAGCCAGAAAAATCCGATTTATTTAGTTGAGAATAACAGATGATTTTCCTTTTTGCTTATTGTGGAGAATGGTGTCCATGAAGGTGGGCCTCCAATGTGTGCTTATTATTTTTCATTCTAACTGCAATTCTGCTTCTCTCATGGGTTTAAATATGAGACCTGATCTTTGGTGAAAACACACCAAAAGAAGAAGGCAAAATATGACTCATTCTTTTGTCATAAAAGAAAAGGCGAGGCCATATTTAAAAGTAAGAGAATGGAATCCTTTGCTAAAAAGGACCTTTCATAAGCTTTCAGGATAAAATGAGCAATTTCACAAAACTAATTGTGACCACAGATTTGGTTCCTGATCAGTCCAGTTCAGTTGGTATGTTGAGCGGAGAGATTAAACAGATGAGTTGTTAAAATAAATAAAAGTACATCTTGCACTTGTGTTGTGGTGCCTGTGTTTATAATTATTCAAATTGTTTGTTAATTGTTATAGTTTAATTGTCTCCATAGAACCTTGATTGCTTTAATGATCTTGGTGGCGGGTTCTTTGAAAACAGTCACACTAATAAACTTTTAATGGCCCGTGTTTAAAGTAAATGATTGAAAATGGTCTAAGAATCTGTTTATCCAGTAGTCTGCAATAGCGTCTTCACTGAATACCTAATCTATTGGGTAAATAATGTGTGTTTAAAAAAAAATACAGTGTATTTACATAATAGACTTTAGACTTTAGGTGTATTAAGAAAACAACATGTATTTTACAAGTTTCTTAAACATGTTTTTTTTTGCAATAGTAGATGTCACTAACATCCATTGAGTAAGAGCACACATTTGAGGAATTATGGATATAAATGGTTGTATAAAAGATGAAAATGTCCTGCACATACCTCAAAGTGTCTCTCATCAGTCTCTGATCAAAGTTAATTTTATTTTTTTAGCTTCTTAAAACATATCTGATTAGCTTTGGGATGAAGCTTTTAGGGATAGTAGAAGCTTCGACAACATCAGTTTTTTAGGAGAAATGTTTTCCCGCTTTTTCCTCCAATTTTATTAACTTGTCAGTTGTTTACATAGCTGTATAATTTGGAGGGTATACTTCACACATCCGTATGTGCACATGTTCACCCTAAACCAAAGCTCCAGCACTGATGTCCTATCCCCTTCCTTTCCCTATCCCCACTCTGCTGGCACCCTCATTTCTTTCGCTAGCCAGTACATTTTTCACAGTTAAAGAGTTATTATTGCTGTACTTTGTCAGATTTTTTTCCCCTGGATATATTCCATTCCACAAGCTTTTTAATTTTCTGTCCATGCTATGTAATAATGTCCTCCTGAATATTATGTCAGGATATTAGCCTGAAGGTTCTTATCCTATGGTCTTTCTCTGCACTCCAAACTTGAGGCAGGATTGACCTGTTACAGTGACCCTGACATTGCTCTACAGGCAAAGCCCAGCGGTGATTAAAAGCACAGGCAAGCAGCATGACCTTGGGCAACTGATTGACTGTTTTTCATCTATTAAAAATAGTAGTAATAATAGAGTCTGCCTGACAGGGTTGTTGAGCGCATTAAATGAATATTAACATGTAAAGCATTTACGACAGTGTTTGGCATGTAGTAAGTACTTATTAAATGTTAGCTAGTATGGCTGTTTATTTGTTATTATAGAGCATGATCGTCTTCACCTAACAGATGTTCACAGAAATATCTATTAAAGATCTGTAAGAAAAAATTAGCAATCAAAATGTTCATCTGTGAACATTTTTTTTTTTTTAAAGTTTTTGAAAATGAAACCAGTAAAGAAACAGATAAACCACTAGGGAAAATGACTGATACAGAAGGCACTCACTAAATACGTTAATCTGCCTTTTTTATTCAACTCTTGTGTTTTTTTTTTATCTATTATTTTCAAATAATTTGAGACCTAGGGAAAAGAAGTAAAATCATAGAGAATATATACTTGTCACTCAGCTAATGTTAACATCTTGTATAAGCATGGTATACTTGCCAACAAAATGAAGAAATCAACATTGATAGAATACAATTAAGTAATTAAGACTTTATTTGGATGTCACATCTCTTTAGTGTCTTACAATCTGTGACAGTTCCTCAGTCTGTCTTCGCCTTCTGTGACCTTGGCAATTATGAAGCGTACTGATAAGTTACTTTGTAAAATGTGCCACATTTGGGAGTTTTCTGATTTTTTTCATAATTAGATTCCTTTTCATGATCAGAAAGTTTGGGAAAAATTTCACAGAGGTGATGCGCCCTTCTCAGTCTGTCTTATCATGGCATATGTGATATTGATATTTCCTGTTATTGATGACATTAACTTTGATTACTTGGATAAGATGGTGTTACTGGCATTCTTCACTGCAAAATTACTGTTTTCTCCTTCATGATACCTATATAAATATTTTGAGGACACTGCTTTGAGATTATGCAAATATCCTATTTTCAGGATGTATTTAGGATCCATCAATGAATCTTATCTGCAACAGTTATAATTATTACTGTTTAGATTGAGATTTTCTGTTTATTTCTTATACATTGAATAAATGGAATGTTTCTGAAAGAGCTCTCCTCTCTCCACTATTTTTAAATTATTCTGTTATTTATGTGCACCCAAATGAATTTCTGGGTGTTTATTTTGCCATTAATTTGGGGAGTTTTGCTTAAATTTTCTAATATTTGGTCATTGGAAGTTCTTTCATATTGGCGCCTATGTCCGTTTAACATCCCCCATCCTGTTTTAAGACTTCCTTACTCTCTGGCACAATATATGTTGCAGACTCATTTTGTAGAATTTTTTTTTTATTTTATGCATACAAGCTGGGGTGCAGGCCAGAGACATGGGGCGGTGAGAGTGTTGACCAGAGACAGAGTGGGGAGCAAAACAGGCAGATGGAGGGAAATACACTGCTGAAGGGAGCAGCTGGTGAGGCAGGAGAGGTCTGCTGCGCCATGTGGGAATCTCCCCAGCCAGGCAGCTGCTGACAGCTCCACAGAGCAGCGCTTTAATGCGCTGCCCACCGGGGAGGCCCTTCAGACTCATTTTGAATTTCAGGAGCCTTTATTCCTTTTATTGGATAATGGGACCAAGAACTAGACTCTAAGTGTGCGTACTACCACTACAGGGTCCCTGTTTCTAGATCAGCTCAGGGAGCACGGCCTGGAAAATAGATGTGTGTGAACTAAGCCATGCATATGACCGCGTGGATATTTATTTGCACATTCTGAAGTAACTTCAAATTGTCTGTATTGTTGTTTATGTTTTTTTAATGGCCACAGAAAAAAAGTCTTTAAAGCTTTTTAAGAAGATAGTGTATTTGTAAAGGTAGAAAATTTAAGTAGGAAAATTTTGAAGCTGTAATTGAGTAACATCCATATTTGGACTGAACCCATTTGTAGGATTTGAGATGAAATCTTGATATTTGGTGTATGAACCAGAGATGAGAATTTCCTCATTAACCTTGAACAATAGTGACTCTGGCACCCAGGGTCAGCTCACCTAGAGTTTCATTGCCAGCAATTTGGCAACTTGGGAGCAATATCACTTCATTTATCTAAAAAAATATAATAAGCAGTATAATAAGATATTTTATTAATTCGGTGATAGTTTAGTGTTTATGTGTGTCATAGAAAACATTCTGCCTCTGTATTTTGAAACCACTGTTCCTTTCTATTCAAATACATATGAATTGGTGAAAGGAATCCATGATCTCCAAAACTCCATTCATATTTTAAACACCTGTGTGCCTTAAGACGTTAACATGATGTCTACTTTACTCATTGTTCCTTAGTGTTTAAATAAAAAGTTTAAAATTCAGAATAGATATTTTCTTTAATTTTGATATTTTGAAATAGCAAAAATAAATGACCACGGAGTTGTTTTTTTAAAGAGGTAATTCCATTAAGATACCTTTTTTTTAATCAAGGTTCTCATTTCTCCAACAAGAAAAAAAATAGTATAATTAATTAAGCCCTCCATTTTTTTTCTTTCTTCTACCTGTTTTTCTTTTCTCCTTCCTTTTCTACATTAACTATTGTGGCCATTTTTTGATGGTATATGGACATATAGGTGCTATTAGAATTAATTGCTACATGGTAAATATAATGGTCAATATTGATTATTGTAAAACTTAAGCTTGGGATTTACCAACACCTTGTTCCTAACTTACAATTTGTGTTTACATAGTCTTTTCATTATTTCCACAAGTCTCTGACAAGATTGAAGATATGAAAGCCACAAACCAAATGAATAAATGGAAATTAAGGGATGACTTCTGTGTGGGATTGCTGTGGGAGAAGGAAAGTGACTAGAGAATAAATCAGCCTGCCACTTGCCATGTTCACAAATCTGATGGCTTTGCTAGGGCTAATATTACACACAAACCCACACAGAGAAGCAATGAACTTAGAGCTGAGTAATGTGCTATGTCTCGTTCTTCCTGGTATGTCTTAAATAACCAAATCCGTTGAAGCAGCTTTCCAGGCTGAGTAGTTGATGAGACTTAGAGACAGTTTATTCTTTTATCAATGGCTTTTTGATTCAGAATTCTTGACTCAACATACCATCTCCTTGGCTGGTGGTTATCTCAATAGCCAATATGGAAGTGGCAACTTTCACAATGTTAACTTCAGGAAGAATGTTGCTCTTCCTTTTAACAACCTCTTTACAAGTTCAAAATCAAATTAGTCACTGTGGTAGACCCTGATGTGCCACCATGTTTATGTGCACTCTCGGCACTGAAGGCTGCTTATTGAGAACACCTGTTACTCTCTGCGGGATTGTATTTTTCTGACTGTGTACTCAGTTTTGTCCTCATGTTGGGGATACTAGAATTGCCAGAGAAGTTGATGACTCAGAAACAGTTAACAATCAATGAAAAATGAGGGCTTGGTTCATATACCTATTCTTCTCTTGGTTGGAATAACTGTGGGACATAAAAAAAACATGATTTTCCAGACTCACCAGTGGGTTTAAGCTCTCTTTGCCCACTCACTTGATAATGCTCCCTTATTGGTCCCTTTTCTTCTACCTCTTAAACTCTAATGCTCTATTGACTTTTTCCTGGGTGTGTTGCCCAACTATGCTACTTGCATGCTAATATTTGTCTCAAAGTTTGCTTTTGGGAAAACCTAAACTATAGTCAGGCTAAGTCTAAGTTATCACTTGTCATAAGATAATTTCCAAGTCCTTTGCCTCCTCTCCTTTGCTGCTTCTATAGATTTACTTGGTTTCTCTTGTCTTTGGTCTAGTTGATTTCTTTCTGGGGAGCCTGAGAATAAGAAGATAAGCAGGAGAAAAGCCAGTAGGGATGCAGAGACAAGTAGGTGTCATAGAGTCAAGGCTGGGATGAGGAATCATGCATTTATTGAACACCTGCTGTACATAAGGCACAAGACTGCATTAAGTGCTGTAAAAGTTTGTCTCCTCTTATTCTCTTGGTAGTCATGGTGGGATAGCATTATCCCTATTTTGAAGATGAAAGAAACCTATACAGAGTGCTTAAGAGATGCACATATGGTCACAAAGCTGCTAAGTTTGAAACCTAAGCCAGACAAGGCAAGTTTGAACCCCAGATCTTCTGTCTACTCATTGTGTACTCTTAGGCATGGAGTTTCCTTTCTCTGGTTTTTTTTTTATCTATCACATTGGAAGTGACAAATAAGGGGTGATTATCATTTATAAAACATTTAATTTTGTCTTTTACAGTTAGGAACAGTGCGGTCATCAGAGGAAAAAAAATAGTCTAGATGTTTTTGGCTAAAAGAAATATTAAAAGCTATTTACCGACTAAGATTTAATGCATGGGTGTGAGAGGGAGGCTGTGTGGAGAAAAGTAGTTTACCCTGAGATAAATGGTCTTTTATAATCACTTGTGTAAATGATTCTGCAATATTGAAGGAGAGTTGTGAATCTGAGCTAGTCACTCTTGCCTCTTGCAGTGGCCACACCGTAGATCTGAACTCTCTTAGCTTAGTGAAACCCTTGACTTTTCTAGCACTTAGTCAATCTGACTGCTTTTTCCATTGGTCAGTAAATGGCCTAATCACCGTGTAGGCTTTCATTTCATATTTGTCATTGTCAAGTGGCTTTGTATTTTGGAAAGCTTCCAGCGTGCATTACCATAATGAAAAAAAAAGAAGAGATACAGTGTATTATGGGACTGATTTCCATTGAGAAAAGCTCCTATTCCCTGCAGAGACTTGAAAAGCTACACAGAGGGGTCATCCTTGCTCAATCCTTCAACCCAAAGGACCTGCAAACATATGTATTAAGAAGCAGTCATAGTCACTTGGGTCTTACCTTGTCCAGAACTGCCTCACCAGATAGACAGGGTGGCTAGCTCACTTTGGCATTCATTCAGTTCTAACTTTCATTTGTTTCTTCTCACCTGGGGTGTCAATTGTAGGTGTTTTGTGATCAATCATGAGACATGTAAACTCATACATTGCTTCCTTTAGTAGTTGTAAAACAGGCCATGGCTTTCTAAGAAAAATCTCATAAGTGGAAAATGGGCATTTTATATATTGTAGTTGGGATCCTCATTGGAGCGAAGAAACCATTTACACTGAATTGTAGATCTTTCCTTTATGTGACGCCAAGAACCTGAGTTTGTATTCATTAGGCAGAGGTCAGTGTGGCCTTGATCAAGACGAAATGGCCCAAATTTCTTCTTATCCTTTCAGTATGTGGTAGAGGCTGCTCTGTAGTCTCACTTGTCATTTTCTTGCCTGTTACAGAGTTGGGAGTGATCCAGAAACACTTCATGATGCAGCTCAAAAAACAAATGTTCTAAGAAGCTCTAATCCAAAGTGAATCTTCTATAAATAATAAACAGCAAATAGCATCCATTTAGTTATATTAGCTCCCAAATAGGTCAGGCATACGGTTTAAAAATGCAAACATCACAATAAAGCAGATTCCCTAGATGCAGAAATTGATGTGTATGTGCAGATTTTCTGGACATGGTACAGGAAAAAATAGCCCACACCTATGCTTCACTACTTAAAATATTTCTATATTATCTCTGAAAAGTGCTACTTTTGAAACACTGTTTATTATAAGTTGATAGAACTCAAGGGCTCTCTATTATCCTAGAAATTCTTATTTTTCCTGCTTGTGAAGTAGTTACTGCTAACTTTATTTCTAAAACCTGTGGAATCCTCAAGAGAATTGTAGTTCCTGCCAATTTTTTTTTTTTTGTGTGATTTCTTGCTGAACAACTTGGCATTCATCTGTGATCCTCTTTAGTTTCTTCAATGGGTCTAATTTCACATGTTAAGAATCATATTGTTTGTCAGCCAAAATAAAATGGCATAGTTCAAAACTGTTTATACAATTCAAAACATTTTTTCATTCGGAGCTCAGTCAGCTTGCCTTTCTGCCTTGATCATATGTTAACTTCATTTCTTTCATGCCAGGAATAATTAGACAATTAAGTGCTGATGCTCTGGAAATGGAATGGCATATTTTCATTGAAATTCTCACCTACAAAAATACCTAGTCTAATTCACATTCCCCCGAAAGTCAGATGGGTAAAGTGTTCGTTGTGAACTCTTACATATACATACTGAAGTATTTGCACTTGGACAAAGATAGGGTGGTGTAATTCAATTGAGAAATGGAAGTAATTACTCTTTCCCAGGGAAGAGTAATTTTTGCAATTAAAAATATTCCCAATTTGTTTATGTTCAATCATTATCCATTTTAATCTGTGATTCTGTTGCAATGATTTCAAGAGTAAATAAAGTATTACCGTGTCCCCCTGATATGTACCTACACACATATACTTTATCTGTTTGTTTGTTGCTGTATTGAAATCTCCTGATCTTTTAAAACTAGTTACTTTCCTTATGTCTTCCTTTAATTCCTTCCCTTCTCTCCATATCCTAGAATTACCATAATTAAAAAAAGAAACAGAAACTCAGTTTAGCTGGGTATATCTGATTGGATCCATTCATGTAAAAAGGAGGTATTGCAACTCTCAGTCTGACCCACTGGGTCCTTCCTAGAGTCTTGCATTTGCACTGATCTCTAGTATAATTTTTTTTTTTTTAAAGAAACTCTTCAAGTTTCAGAGCGATTCCTTCCTCCTCTCCCCCATTCATGCCTTCTTTGTACACTGTCCCTTCCACCACATTCTATTCATTAGAAGTAAGTCAGTGAGTCCAGCCCAGACTCAAAAAAGGATAATCAAGTTCCACCTCTTGAAGGGAAGAATATTAAATAATTTGTAGACATATTTTTAAGCCATAGAATTCTGAAAGATTTCAGGCAAAGGAGTGGTGTTGATCTTCAGTAGTAAAAGGTTGGTCTAAAAATAGGGTGCACAGTGTGCTGATACAAGGAGAGGCTGGCATATTTGATTATGAACTCCTTTACCCACTAAACTTGAACCCTTTTAAGGCAGGAACCACATTACTATTGATTCCTCAGTACATCAAATCTCTTGCATATGTGAGGTGCTCCTTAAAAATTTTTAGGATGACGAAATCAATCAATCAGTAGCTTGATAAGTGAAAATTTAATGAAGAATGAGTGACTCAAGTACCTAACTTGAGAGATTGCATGTCTGATGGTAAAGAAGGTATTTTCTGTAGTCACACTCCCTGATTCAGCCATGAGCGTTTTCTTGGGGAGATGCTTATGTAATCTCTCTAAGCTTCAGTATAAAAATGGGGATATTAAGAGACCCTATCAGATAGAATTATTATAAGGCTTATTCAGTATTGACTATTCAGTATAATATTTGATTCATAACAAGCATTTAATAAATGCTAGTTACTATTTGTTATGCAGTTATTAAGTGGTAGAATCATGATTTGAATTCCTATCAGTCTTATTCAAAAGTCCATAGTCCTAATCTCCACCTTCAAGAGGTTGGAGGTTGGAGGTTATGGGCCTCCCTCATGGCGCAATGGGTTAAATGCAGCGCTGTGGAGCTGTCGGCAGCTGCAGCATGAGTTCAATGACTGGCTGGGGAGATTCCTACATGGCACAGCAGACCTCTCCTGTCTCTCCCACTGCTCCCCTCAGCAGTGTGTTTTGGTTGATCTGCCTGTTCTGCTCCCCACTCTGTCTCTGGTGAACCCTCTCACCGCCCCACACCTCTGACCTGCATCTCAGGTTGTATGCAGAATAAATAAATCTTAAAAAAGAAAATTAAAAAAAAAAGATTGGAGGTTATATTACTCATTCATAGGTAGTGATATTTAAACTCACTGGGCATTTCTCATGTGGAAACACTGCATTGTTTTTATGCCAGGTCTTAGGGATTTTTAATCAGTGTGGGGGAAGAGCAAAAAACTTCTTGAGATTTGCTGATTTAGCAGATTTCTCTGGACTAGTTCCTAGAAGATACTAGGTAATATCGTCAAGGCCATTTTTAGAAAACACTTGTTTTCATTGACTAAGCTATATGATAAGAACAGCAACAGCAGCAAGAACCCACTCCAATTTGTGTTTGTAAACCCAGAGACACCTTCACCTATGTTGGTGAACACATGAGAAACCTATAACTGCTTGTGAGCAATAGTTCCTTCTCTACTTTTTATTTTACCATGTACAGTCTTACACAGGAAGGAGAAATGAGTCTATGTGTCACTTATCTACTAATGAGTAATAAACCACTCCTATCCACAAGCTTCAATTTGCTCACCAGTAGTTAAACAAAACAGTTTGGGCTGGATTCCCTGGTCAGTGCTGCTCTTCTCCCCGGTGCTGGATCGTCCAAGAACTTGCATCTGCTCACTTGCAACTCTGGTGCTGGTGTGCTTCAAGTGGACCACATGCTTTCAGAGGAAAATTACCAATGGGCAATTGCTTGGTCTACTTATCCCATTTATCAAGAAACCCACAGGGCCAATGTCATAAGGCCAAGCACAGATTCGTGGAGTGGAGAAATATCCACCATTTCTTGATGGGGGAGCTCCAGAGTCCTATCACAAGCAGGGTGTGTCATAAAGCAATGAGTGAAATCACAGTGGCTATGCTTGCAAACAGTGACCTCAGTATTGAAGATAGTTGAAGTTCTTATTTGCAAAGTATGAAACAAGTCCTTATAAATTTCTGGAGATCCAAATAATGTGAAAAAAAAAGTTCAACATTGGGCCTTCATGGTGGCGCAGCGGTTGAGCGCTGTGCAGTGGAGCTGTTGGCAGCGCACAATGCGAGTTCGATGCCCAGCCGGGGAAAATCCCACATGGTGCAGCAGACCTCTCCTGCCTCACCCACTGCTCCCCTCAGCAGTGTATTTCTGATCTGCCTGTTCTGCTCCCCGCTCCGTCTCTGGTGAACCCTCTCGCCACCCGACGCCTCTGGCCTGTACCCCAGCTTGTATGTATAAATAAATAAATCTTAAAAAAAAAAGTTCAACATCACTTATTATCAGGGAAATGCAAATCAAATCCACAATGACATTCCATTTCACACCTGTGAGAATGGCCCATATTAAAAAACAAATAAACAAAAAACAGAAACAAATGCTAGTGGGCATGTGAACTGGTCCAGCCACTATGGAAAGATGTGTGGAGATTCCTCAAAACACTAAAAATGGATGTACCGTATGATTCTGTGATTCCATTCCTAGGAATCTACCAAAGGACCCAAAAACACTAATCCCAAAGGAAACCTACACTTTCATGTTCATTGCAACAATATTTACAATAACTAAGAAGTGGAAACAGCCTAAATGCTCCAAAGCAGGTGAATGGATCAAGAATATGTGGCCCATGCACACAATGGAATATTACTCAGCAATCAAAAAGATAAACGCATGCCATTTGTGGTATCATGGATGGAGCTGAAAGGGATTATGCTAAGCAAAATAAGTCAGAAGGAAAAAAGATAAATATCAGATGATTTCATTTATGTACAGAATATGGAGAAACCAAACAAAGGACAGGAAAAAGACCAAACTTGCAAGTTGACCGTAGTTCTGAGACATACAGCATGTGGGAGAAGGGAGAGAAGGATCAAAACAGGAGAGGGAAGAGCACAAGGGATTGTGGTGATGGATCATGAGTGCTATGGTGATGGGAGAACTATGAGATTTATACCTGAGGGGAGAAATCAAATACTGTCCAAAAATTAACAAACATGTAAGATAATATATAATTTATATGCTTATATTTAATTTACTATAAAATTATTACTGTTTATATAATTATGTTTAGTTTATTATAAAAATAGATTTTTAAATACATTTTTTAAAAGGAACAAGTTGTGTACTGAACTGACTTGAAATGTGCTTCTTACACAGCTGCTTCAAGAAGGTTAGTAGGGAAGCACTGAGTGTTAGTGGGTGATCACAGAAGCCTTAATGCACATGCCTTACATGTGATGCCAAGATGTAAACAGATCAGTCTGTGGCTCTAAGTTGAGACTATTGGGTTATATACTAAAAACCTTGTTTATGCTCCTTAAATACTGTATGTCTCCAGAGCTGCTTAGGCTTTACTAATGAAACTTTATAGTCATGTTTTCCACGGTTTCTTAGGAAAATTAAAAACCCAGGAAACTCTCAGAAATGTCACTTATTCCATCTGACTTATAACATAACACCCCCAATACGGCCTTCTTAGGGAGCTGCCATGCTGTGCCTAGCCCATCTCTCTGACTCCCTGTCCCCTGAGCTCCACATCTAAGTGAGGCAGCTGGTTAGATGCTAAGCAACTGGGGGAGGAGAGGGCGGGAGTTTGGAACACAAACCTAATTTCTGCCATCAAAGCAACTGCATGGTGCCCAGCTTGCTCCCTCACTATTAGATTAGAAAATGTTTCCTGCTATGCCCCCTTACCTCTCCTGACCTTGGCCTTATAGCTTAGACATGCTGTAAAATTAGTAAGCTCAGGAGATCAACCTCGGTACCATGTGGCTCTCCCCCAGAATATCTTAAGTGAATTTAGGAAATTGAGGGCTTTCTAATATTGTCTTGTCCCCATGGCATATAGTATGAAATCAGGACAGTATGAATGATAGTGGCGTAGAAACTTAGTTTTCTCTTTCATCAATAATTATTTTTATTGAGGTTATGTTGGCCTACAACACTGTAAATGATTCAGAGGTATAAGCTCACAACTCTGTAGATGCATATTCCTACATCTCACCTACCACCAAAGCATCTGTAATCCTCCTCCACTGTCCATTGGGCTCCCTGGGTCCTTTGCTCTCCACCTTCTCCCTTTGGCAACCTCCATTCTTCACTCATATTTCAAGGATTTTTGTTTGGCTGTTTTTGTCTTTTCCTTTGTTTCTTTTTATTCCACATATGAGTGAAATCATCTGTTGTTTGACTTCCTCTTTCTGACTTATTTCATTTAGCATCATCCTCTCCAGTTCCATCCATGTGGTCACAAATGGTAGAATTTCATCTTTTTAAAAAATAGTTGAGTGTATTCCATTGTACTATATACATACGCTACATATGTACATACATACGCATACATACATGCACACTACATACATACATATATATACGCTACATCTTCCTAATCCACTCATTTGTTCTTGGGTACTTAGGTTGTTTTCACATCTTAGCTGATATAAATAGGGCTGTAGTGAACAGAAGAGTGCATAGAAGACTTCAAATTAGTGGTTTTGTCGAATGGTTTCACTTATAACAGGACTATAGGGAGGCCGGGTGGGAGAGAGACAATCAGTTGGGGTGGGGGGGGGAGGAAGGAGCCGGAGGGAGGGAAGGGAAAGGGCACAAAATGGAATAGAAAAGAACACAAGGGACCATGGAGATGGATCACGGGTGAATTGGTGGTGGGCTACCCAAGGGGAATGCAAAATGTAAAAGACATAAATAACAATAAAAATATATTATATAAAAAAAAAATTAGTGGTTTTGTATTTTTCCACTGGGTAGCCAGAAGTCCAGAAGTGGAATTGCTGCATCGGACGGTAGATCTATTAATATTTTGAGAAACTACTGTAGCAACAGTAGACAGGGTTCTGTTTTCTCCATACCCTCCCCAACATTTGTTTCTGTGCACCCCAAAATTTCTAAGTATCATTCTTATTTTGAATTGGAAAAATCCACACTCTCGTAAGTTTGTGCCTCTTCATTTAATTTATTATATCTTATAGCAAGTCGCATTAATTATTTGGCAAATATTTTGTAGATCACTTAAAATGGGTTGATTTGTACTAAATTCACTGAATGTTGCTGTAATGCCACTTGTCCTCTGAAATGTATGTATGATATCTGTGATATCAAATTGAAAACAAAAATGCTCATTTTCTTTAAAACAAAACTTTGTTGTGGAAATTTGGGGGGGGGCTAACAGAAGAGTGACTTTGAATATTAGTAGTTACTAAATATTTAGGGGATGTGAAAGATGGTTCTATCCTTTCTGTTCTACATGTACAGAAAGCATACTCTGGGACCACTTAGGTTAGCTTTCATTTCTTTGCCTTCAACAACACAGTATACATTTATCTAGTAATAAAACACTCAAAAGTGTGACGCCCCATGAAAATATAAGCTAAAACTTAAAAAAGAAAAAGAAAAAAGGAAGAGTGTGTCTCTTCTGACATTCCATTTTTTCCCTCTAAATCAAGATGGTAGCAGTTAAGCTTCTTCTTCCCAGAGGAGCAATGTTCCAGCAAGGTTGATGAACAGAAGGCGAAGCAAGGTCAAGGCACCCCAAACAAACCGACTGTGTTATGTTCCTTTCCTTTGTGGTAAGGCTGTAGTCTTGGGGATTCTCCTAAAGTAAGGGTTTTGAATCCAGAAATATGTGCTGTGCTACAAATTTAAAAGTTTTGTAGTGGGTGCCCACCAGGCCAGGCATGCCCACTTTTATGGTTAGTCCATCAGATGTGATCTGCAGCTCCTTCTATGTCACTTCTTGGGGAGGCAGTGTTGGAAGTGGCGAGGGGTGAGGGAAAGAGTACTCAAAGTCCATGTGAAGCAGTGAGAAGCCTAGAGGGGCTACACCGGAAGTAATGTGTGATACACCCCACCCAACGGCAGCCTCATATTAGCATCCAGTCCAAAGGTGGGGCAAGTACATAAGGAGTATACATGCATGGGGAATGTGTTATCTAGGATGTAAGCTGGGGGCGAGTGACCAGGGACTATTGCCTGGAGGGCTTCATTATTCCTGCCAGTCTAAGCATATTATCTGTTCTAATATTTGCCTGCTGTTCTCAGCAGATACTAGTTTCCCAGTATGTTTCTCATACCAGCACCATTGTCCTTGGTGAGAGGCCCCCTGCGTGACCCTACATCTAGCTGACAAGCAGGAGCTCTGACACCGAGAGTAGCACCTATAATAAGGGGGGCTGGGGATCCCATACTCCTGTGCACAGGGAATGCTCCACCTGAGTGCACGATGTGGCTGAGAGTCCAAGTTCCCTGTGCTTGGCTCACTCTGGGCAGCTGTAGACTCCAGTCACTTCGTGAGTTTCCTTAATAACTGGACAGCATGCAAGATTCCTTAAGAGTCCCTTGGGCTTGTCCATGGCTGCAGGTCATTTTCCCAAAATGTGTTCTACAGGACACTAAGCCCATCACACTTGAGGAAAAGAAAAAAAATTCACATCTATAAAGGTTTGAATATATTATCTTTTTAGAGATCACATGAGTATATTAATGATTCAGAGAAGTTTAACATAAAACTATTTAATCTTGTTTAATCTATCTTCTCCTAGACATATGTGAACACAGATTTCTTCTCCTGACATGTGATACCATCTCACACTTCAAAGAGCGTTGGTCTAAATATTTTAAAATTTATCATCACACAAAGCCCGATTCTTAGAGAATGACATACCAGGATCTCATGGTGTTGACTCCTTATAACAAAGAATTTCCTATGCTGTGACTTGGTATTATGCCATCAACCTACTTAAGGGTTGTTTCAGGAAAGAGAGACAGGGAAATTGCCATCATGTTCATAATACATAATACACCCATTATAAAGACCCACAAAAAAAATTCTATAGACTTCCTGCAACTACTGTAAGAAATTACTGTGAAGTTGCTGGATTAAAACAACATACTCTATTTTATTATTCTGGAGGTCAAAAGTCCAAGATGGGTGTCACTTGAATAAAATCAAGCTTCCCTTTTATAAGCTCTAAGGGAGAAATGGTGTTCATGTCATTTCCAGCTTCTGGAGGTGCTGCCTTCCTGGACTCACAGCCTCTTTCCTCCATCTTCAAAGTCAACAATGGCCCCGCCCATCTGTCATGATTCCAAACGTCTGTTTCATCTCGATTTTCCACATTTAAAAGACTGTTGTTATTACATAGGAACCTACACCCCAACCTGGGCTTCCCACCCAGATAATCAGGATAATTTCCTTATTTGAAAGTCAGCTGAATTGCAACCTTAATTCCACCCACAGCCTTAAAACTCTTGCCATATAACCTAATCTATTCATTAGTTCTGGAAAGCAGAATGTGGACATTTCTATCTCCTGCAGCCCTGCATACGTATTGCTCTCTTTGCTTTGGTTTCTAGGATGCTCAGAGCTAAAAACATACAGGCCTTCATCTTACTTTCCTGCATTTATTTTCCTTTTCTTCCTATAGCTTCCAGTTCTTCTAAAATTAATATTGTTGCACATGCCTACACACATATAAACCATATTATGATAGAACAGAAATAATCGCAACTATTAGCGAACCTCTATAATAGGCCAGCAAACTACAGCTTGTGGGCCAAACATAGTCCACCTCCTGTTTTTGTAAATAAAGTTCTATTGGAACAGAACCACTAGTTTCCTGGTAGGACAGA
>PVIJ01011824.1:21934-52876 GCA_004024925.1 Scalopus aquaticus
CTCCCCCCCCCCCCCCTGCATTTTCCCTGCCTCAGCAAAAGGCAATGTTGGGTCACTTAAAATCCCTGAAACATATTGCCTAGTTAGCTCAATTGTCATTTTAAGATATAGGCTTTATTGAGGGTTGTAAAATGACCCAGGGAATTTGGGACAGCGTGGAAACAATATAAGTTACTTAAGAAAATAAAATGGCAAGTTTACCTTATAAGTCAGATTGTATCCACATATTTTCAAAGGTCAGGCACTATGGACCTGGAGCTATTCTCAACAATTCACACATTTAATAGTAATTGTTCATTCATTCGTGATTGACATCACTAATGGTTTTAAAATAGAACAACAATATTTTAATAAATACTGTTTGTTTACTACACAAAATTATAATAGAAGACACCTGTAGAAGTAGAAATACCCTCTAGAGTATAGTCTATTTCCAAAAATATGTAATTGTTATTTACCTTTCTTTTAAATCAGCTTAGAATGTAGGAATTATGAACTGTGTAGATGATGGCATTTGATCATACCAAATGAAGTAAATGTAAATTTTCTTCTAGAAGATGTCTGCATTTTGAACAGTCTTTCTTTAAAGTGACATTCCTCTGTGCTTTATAACTAAAAACCTTAATTTTGAATGTAGTTTATATGTAGAGGGAAGCACTGGATATAAGTCTAGAGAATAAAATCACATACCTTTTTGAGAATGCCTGCATTAGATGAAAATTACTAGGTTTAGCACTTAGCGTGGTGCTTTCTTTTTTTAAAATTAACTTTACTGATATGTTATTGATATTCAAAATATCACATGTATTTGATATATACATCTTGATGATCTTGGACCTACATATACATCTATGCAGTGATACCATCATCACAACTATTGTTTTTTTAAAAAAAAAACAGTTAATATGAGATGTATTTGCTTGACATTTTTTAAAGTGCACAATACTGATACTTTATTTTAAAAATATCTAATATATAATTTAATTCCTCCAGATTTCTCAGTAATTTAGTAATTCAAATCAGCATCTAAACAAATTCAATGTATTTATGTGGTTGTGGTGTCTCCTCCTTCCTCCTTCCATCTCTCCATCCCTTCCTCCCTCTTCCCTTCATTCCTTTTTCATGCTTTTGACTTACTTCAGAAACAAGTTAGTTTCCTGTAGAATGGCCCATATTTTGCATTTGTTAAGTCAGCATTTCGCTTTGTGTTATTTATCTTACTCTGCTACCCACTGTATTTCCTCAAATGAAAGTATCCTATCTGAGTCTGTCTTTTAACTGGTGGGTTTGATTAATTTTCACACTGATTGACATTACTGATATTTAAAATTTACTTCTATCGTCTCCTTTTGTGCTTTTTTTAATTTACTTTTTATTGAAATAACATTACATTATAACATTATGTAAGTTTTAGGTGTGCATAATTGAGAATCAACATGAATACTACATGAACGCTAGGTACTACGTCCTATAAAAGATCTCTAGAATTTATTCATCTTGCATAACAGAAACTTTACACATCGAAAAACGTTTATTGAAAAAAAATTTGCCATTTTCCTCACCTTCCAACCCCTGGCAGTCACCATTCTCTGCTTCTATGTGGTTGACTATTTTGGCTTTTTCCAATTGTGTTTATTGAGGTAAAGTTGCTTCACTGCATTGCATTTGTTTTAGGGATTTATAAATTCAACCCTCTACAAATGTATGTTTTCATACCATGCCCGCCACCAAAGCCCCAATAATTCTTCATAGGCTCCATTGGCTCCCCCTCCTTCTACTCCTCTGACCCTGCTACTCTCCCCTTCTGGTTGCCTCAGTTTTGCAAGGGTTTGACTATTTCAGATACCTCACATGGGTGTGCTCATACAGGGTTGTCCTTCTGTGACTGGGTTATTTAACTTAGCATAATGTCCTCTAGACTCCTCCATGCTGTTGCAAATGGCAGGATTTTCTTCTTTTTTTAAAGTGCATAATATTCCATAAGGTGTTTCCATCTTTAAAGTGGCTTAGACACAATAGGCTTAGCTTGCTCCAGATTGCTGACTGTTTTGAATTAAATTATACTCTTTACACCTTTGCTGTCTCTCTCTTCCCCCTTTCCATGAACCCCACCCTTTCTGATCTTAATCCCCCCCATGTTTCTAGTAATTATCCTTTTAATGAAACAGTCATTTGAAGATCAAGTTTTACTTTGAACATTTTGTCTAGTCTGGCTTCATTCATTTGGTAAGAGACTTCTGCCTTGATTTTGAACAATGATTCTTAAATCTAGTGTATAGAGTAACTAGTAATTGGATCAGTAACTATTGTTTTTCTAAAGCAACAGTTGTTTTAATTAAGATGCCCTTTTCTTCTGTGTTTTCATTTATATGCCTGTTTTAGTCTGAGGATATGGCAGATGTAATTTTTAACACCATTTTCCAACATTTTTGGCCACCTCACCTTCATTTTCCTACTTAAAAAGAAAGTATAAATACGACATTACTTCCCGCTCACCCCCCAAGACCAGAAATCCAGAAATTAGAGAGGTAGTCTAATTCTGGTCTAATGTTGTAATATTGTACAGAATGATTAAAATCTCTGTAGTCACTTTCTGTTTCTGTTCTTATAGGATTTCTGGTACTCACTCTATGCATATGACATCTCTTCCCTGTGCTCTTTCATCCTCTGGGCACGAGGAGGTGACAATATAAGGACCAGGCTAGGTTCTATACCATATCTAAGGCACTTATCCCCACCCAGAAACACAAATGAGGCGAAGGTACACGAATTCTGACTTTTTTGTAAAAAAGGATATAGTTCTAGAAGGGATCCCATTTTTCTATTAAACATTCATGTTATGGTTAGACAAATTTACACTTACACAATTTATATTTACATAATGTACTCCCACAACTGAGTTTCGTCCTCAATTTAGAACACTTCTCTAATTATTCTTGGAGAAGATTTTGCGTTTTTGCCCTTTTCCTGTATGGAGACCAGCGAGAAAAGCACACATTTCTTTAGTCAGTTCCTAAATAGTTTTTAAATTACTAACAAATTAAAGTATATACATCATTAGTAATTTATTATTTAACATGAGGTGAATTTATGTTACTATCTCCTATCTCTGAGCAGGAGGGGTGAGCAATGAGCAATGCTTCACAGACTTTCTCTTCATTTAGAAACAATACATTCATTTTGAGATGTGGTGAAGCATGTTCTTTCCAACCACAACCTCTTTGGCTTACAGATTTTTATCAACTTCCCACTCAGAATGCCTCATTGATAGCAGAGCACACATAGTCCCACTCTCAGTTGTCCTCAGTCATTTTGATTGCTATATTCAAGATCTCTTCCTTAAACAAAACATTGTTTTTGTTTTTTTATATATATTTACAGGTGTTTGGATTTCTTGAATTCGTCTGTGACCAAAAGAAGAATAAATAAAGGAAGAATTCTTAATGTGGTATGTAGACACATCCCAGCTGGGATGCACTAGACTTAACTGTGGAATTTTCTTTAGAGTGCTTTGTTTTACTGAAGTTGTTGAAGGTCATTTTCAGTAGGAAGGATGTCCTCCTGTTTATGTAGGTGTAATAATTTGGAATATATGTGACATAAAAATGAGCAACTTAAACATTCGTGGTTTCACTTCCCTACCTCTTATGTGTTTTTTGTTTTGTTTTGTTTTTTGAGATTCTAGTAGGAATTTGGTTTTTGGTTCTAGAACTTTGATGCCCTGTGCACACTAACTGTTAGACTTTTGGTTCTCAAAAGAATGGATCTAGTTGCTAAAGATTCTGTTGCTATATAAGCAGCACAGTCAGAAATTTCCAAGGAATGTATCATTCATTATAAATCACGAGCTTTGATAATATCCATGGTTTGTTATGGCTGGTTTTGGTAAGTGGCTCACAGCTACAATCCTTGTAGAGATTGAGTATAACTCTGGATCCTTATTGTTCTAGAAAGAAGTGAAGCATAACGATGGGAAAATCCATGGTGTAGTGAAATAGGACGTTGTTTGGAATTCATTGGATCTTTATTAGAGTATATTTCCATGGCTGTACCTATACTTGAAAGTATAGGAAACACATACCAGAAAATTGTGGTGTGAGTTTTTCTACAGATGGGAAAAGAAGGGGAGAGTAGAGTTTGAGTGTCAAGCCATGTTGGAAGCATAACCAGGTTGACATTTTTGTCATTCCGAAGCCTCTTTGCTATCCTAGAAGACTTCTCACCCTGAAAGATTTTGAATGTCCACCACAACATTTTTCTTTCTGGCCTGAAGTATACAATGCAAGGTTTTATATTGCTTTGCAATTATAGTCACACTGTTTAGAATGAGTAGGGATTTAGGTAAATGCATTGGGCATTCATTTGATGAAATGTTGAGTAGACCACAGAGGCTTAGTATTAAATGCTTTGAAATCAGAGTTGGTTCTCTCTCTCTCTCTCTCTCTCTCTCTCTCTCTCTCTCTCTCTCTCTCTCTCTCTCTGCCTCTCTTTCTCTTTCTTTAAAAAGTCCCTCTGGAGAAATTTACGTATGATTTTCACAATTATTTTTCAAGTAGTTTTTAAAACTAAGTATATCTAGGACTATAGATTTTTAAAAGTCACCATGCTTGACCCTGGATATTTGATCCCTATCTGTGGTGCCTGCTCACCTACCTGGTGCCCTTCTCTTGGTTGTAAGAATGATATTGGCTTAGATGGAGCTCTGACATATGTGCACATTGGAACCCCAAATACTTAAATTTTCCAACAATGAGAACATTGGGTGTTTCTCTTTGTGTGTGCTAATGGTCTGGACTGATTTTACAGAATCACTGCAAGTTGTAAATGATGTATGAAATGAAAAATTCCTGTCCAGTGCACAGAGTGAATATATACAATTCTATACAATCATTGCAGTGCTGGGCTATTTGTTTTAATATTTCCTTCAGACATGTAGTAATTTTTTTGATGTGTCTTACCCAGATGCTTTATATATATTTAAAATGAATTTCAGATATGTATAATTTTACTTTAACAGGGTACTGGATTTTAGAGAAATCAATCTTTGACAAATAGCATTTTTACAAAAAATTCATAATTATATGGTTTGAAAAATTGGGGAAATAATCAAGAACCCAAATAGTAAATATAGAAATCATTTAACCCCATTATGGAAAAATATCCTTTTTCAAACATGTAGTATGTATCTTTAAAGAATTTTCTTCCCTATGATTAGTCTTTTGAAAAATTATCCTATTGATATATTTTGTAGATTTTTATTCCCAATTGCCAATAAGGCTTGAATATTTTTCTATATTCTAACTTTTAACATCTGCATACTATTCCATCACGTGAGTATAGCACAAAAACTTTTTACCCATTCCTATGGAGTGGCGGATACTTGGATTGTGTCTAATTTTGCTAATATAATTGCCCATATCAATAACTGTAATGTATGCGATTTTAGTAATTTGGATATATAGCTGGTAATGTCCAACTTGCCTCTGTTCTTCTATCTCAACGTTTTCTGGCTTATTGTATTTGTTTTTCTATGTTGGATTTTTATGATGATTGTATTATATTTATAAATTCTTGGAGAATTGCCATCTCTGAAATATTGAGTCATTCCATTGGGGAACATAGTGTGCCCCTCTATTTATTGGTAGATATTCTAACAAGAATTCATGCTTGCATACCAGAAATGTTTAATAAGTCGTGAAAACATTGCATTTAGAGTTTCTACATATAATGTGTAAATTATATCTGTGAAGTTCTCTTTTTGTGTCATTTTTGAAATTTTTTTGAACAAGGGTAGTGGTAGCCTTATATTAATTTGAAACATTTTCTCCATTCTTCTTGTCCCTCCTTCCCACCACCCCATGCCCTGAAGGAGTTCAGATAGCATGGTGCATGCCTATAGCAAAAAATGAAATCTTGCAATGTGATAGAATTAATGTCTGCATTTGGCATTTGCGGGGATAAGTTTCTTGAAACTTTTAATTACACTTCAGTGTTTTGTTTGTTTTCTGTCTCTTATAGAATCAAGTTTGGTGATTTGTATTTTCTTATTGAAATATTAATTTATCAAGAGGTTAAATTTGTTAATATAGATGTATACAAAATATGCTGATATAATTAAAAAATAATAATCATATAAATCTATAGGAATTTAATGACTTCCTCATTCTATCTTTTTCTTGATTAACTTTGCCAGAGGTAGTTTTGAGGAACCAGCTATTGAATTTATTTACTATTTCCAAAGGTTTTCTGTTTTCTTACTAGTTTAAGTTTTATGCTTAGTTCATTTTTATTTTTTGTTTCTTTACTAATAAAAATGCTTAAAACTATGAATTTTCCTAGGATCTCCATTTTACCTGCATCATTTAACTTTAAATATGTTGTATTCTTATTTTATTCATTTTAAAAATAACCTGAAGTGATCATTTGATATTCTCTATTATCTGAATTTTATTTAGAAGAATAATTTTAAAGTGAATTTTAAGATTCCATCTATTATTAATTTCTAATTTTATTTGTCTCTCAAATGTACTTGAATTTTATTGACATTAGACTTATGGGATAATATATGGGATGATTTTGGGAGGGGTCCATATAGGCACATGGAGATGAAGGTTGTTTACTCTAGAGTAGAAAATCTAATTTTATTAATTATATTTTCAAATTATTATATTCATAGCTGGCTTTTTTTTCCCTTTGATTTTTAATCAACTCTGAAGGATGTTGCAGTCCTTTATTAATTTGTTGTTATTATTTTAACTCTTATTTATAAAATTATTTACATTCTGTAGCTCAGTGCAATATTATTTGACATATGAGCATTGTATATTTATGTTGAATTTTGTAAACATTAATATAAAATTTCTTTAAACGTTTTCTATATTTTGCTTTGAATTTTTCTTTGTCTAATATCAATATTAAAATTTCCATTTTTCCTTCATTTACATTTCTTAAATATATTTGTTCACATACTTTATTCATCTTACTCATCCTTTTAGTACTCACGTCTTATGTGCTTCCTGTAATAAGAATATACTTGCATTTTGCTTTGTGACTTAGGTCTCTACTTTTTGTCCTTTCACAGGGCGGGTTAAGCCATATACAAATATTGTCATAAACAAAACACTAGCCTTACATCTTTTATTAGTTCTTTGTGATTCTTTGGGTCTATTTCTTCCTCATTATTTTCTTTCTTTGGGAATGTAGACTATACCATTCTTTTTAAATGTTCTGTAGAGTGTATGTTAAATTCTATTTTTACTTGCCTTTTTCAAAAGCTTTCTTTAATGTATATAACATTGTCAAATTAAAGGGCAAATAGAATTTTTATGTCTTGTAGTTATTTAGCGCACCTCCCACTCCCACACATTTATCACTGGTCTCCTCCAGCCCTATATATTTTTTTTTTTTGTTAGTATAATCTCAGATTTTAGAATGTACTAGAATGTTTTTTGGAAAATCATTATTCTTATAGCTTTTGTTTTATTTTCTAAGGTGTGTATAATTACTTTGTTATTTCTATGCTTGACTAGTTTTACTACTCTCAACTTGATCATTATGCCTTGACTTTCTTATGTTTGCACTCTTAATTTCTCTGTGAGTCTAAGTGTGGTTTTAGATTATTTTTCAAGAAGGATGTATGGTTGTTACGTGTTTTGAGTTCATATACTTGTGAGGATATTTTTTCTACTCTTAGTTTAGGTATACAATTCTCAAGTTGCTCTATTTCCCCTCAAAAATTTCTATAGTTTGTTATGTGGATTTCTGTAAGAAAGAAGGAGTCTGCGATAAGGCTATATTTTTTTAAATTGTGCTTCATTGGTATGTGTATATGTGTGTGTGTCTGGTGATGGTTGGTATTTACACAGGACTAGCTTTTGTTAGACTATTTTTTTAACTTAAAAATTGTGTCGGGCCTCCCTGGTGGCGCAGTGGTTGAGCGCTGCACTGAGGAGCTGTCGGCAGCGCGCGTGATGCGAGTTCCACGCCCAGCCAGGGAGAGTCCCACATGGTGCGGCAGACCTCTCCTGCCTCGCCCGCTGCTCTCCTCAGCAGTGTATTTCTGATCTGCCTGTTCTGCTCCCCACTCTGTCTCTGGTGAACCCTCTCGCCGCCCCACACCTCTGGCCTGTACCCCAGCTCGTATATATAAATAAATTAATTTTAAAAAATTGTGTCAAAATTCATTGAGGTATGGGCTTGCCTTGATTATTATCATTATTTTCATCTGTATTCACTATATTTTTTTCAGTTGGCGAGTACTTTAATGTATTATAATTTAAATTATTAGTTTTGGTCCACTTACGCTGACCTTTTTAGGAACTCCAGTGATCTGGATATTGAAATAGTAAGTTCTCTGAAGGCAGGAGCCTGATTACTGCTCTATACTTGGGTATATAGAACCAGAGCCTGACACATTGTTGGCACTCAATGCCACTTTTTTAATGGCTAGATGAATACATGAACGATAAACCCCATCCCTGGCCTTCATGTAAACTTCTTTCTGCTAATTTTCATCTTATTTTTTCCTCTTCTGTTTAGGGAAGTTTTGGAATGTGGGCTTTCCAGGAAACCATAAAGAAGAAGGTTATACTTAAAGGTTAATCTGCTCAAGGTTTATTTGGGCACTGACTTTGCTTCTCTTGTCCCCCTCCCCTGCCTTCTCTTGAGACCGTGGCTTTAATGAAGCTATCTTTGGCTTGAGGGCCAACATATAGTCTCATAAGTCTGAAACATTTCCTCTTAATATATCGCTAGTTCAAGTTCTTTCCAAGTGATGATTACATATTTACACAAGAACAAGTATAAGGAGGAGATGGTGCTCTTAAGATTGAACTCAGATCCAGAGCACCCCTCAGAGTATCACTGACAGATAGTTCCTCTGTGTCTATTAGTTTTTGCTACATAACATTACACATGCCCACCTCCCCCTTCCACCACCACCCCCTCCAATTGACTGACTTAAAGTAATATTTTAGCTCATGATTCTGTAGGATGATAGTTTGGGCTGAACTCAGGGAAATTTTGTATAAGTTTCACATGCCCATGTTTATGTGACTACAGTCAGCTTATGGGTCATGGGGGGTGCTCCTAATGGCCTTTCACATGTCAGGTGTTGGAGCCACATGTCTCAGAGTCCATTAAAGCATCAAGCAAGGGCAAATCCCAATACATAAGCACTTTTCAAGGCTCTGATTTGCAAAGTTTCCATTAGCAAAAGAACCATCCCAGATTCAAGAGATACAGATTCTGTTACTTGGAGGAATGATCACGTCATATTGCAGTGGTACGAATGCAGGGTGTGTGCAAATTTGAGATCATCTTCACAATTCACTATATTCCCATTCAGGACTCTGAAACAAGAGAATTCATGCTAAGCTATATCTAGTCCTGATTGTGATGCTCTCCTGGCCAATTAAATTGGAACTTAATTAAACTTTATAATGTTTGTTTCAAATCTTCTGACTGGTTCATAGTTATGCTGTGTTCCTACACTGTCATTCTGGGATTTACCTCTTTTTATGTGGATTTGCATTCTGTCAATATATTTTTTATTACATGGAGTATCTTCTTATCTCAATCATCTTTCTTCTTCTATGACTTTATCATTCGTACAGGTTTTTTTTTGTAATTTTTACGTAAGGTCCATTTTACTCTCTGTTGTAGTGCTATATGGTTTGATTTATTTTTAAAATAGTCTTTATATATTTTGTGCCAACCATGTCTTTGATATTAAAAACATATTAGTAAATATGACTTGACTTCTGATCTCAGGAAATTCGTAGCTGGGTGAGACTTCTGATTTCTTCAAATATAATATTTGCAGAGACAGTGATCTTCCTCTGAGTTTGTGGAATGTTTTTGTTTACTTCTGTATTTGTCTATCAGATACACTTTGTTTACTGTTTGCCAATAGATTTACTATCTGTCCTCTTGTGTGCTGGTAATAGTTCTTCCTGAGACTATATCTGGAGGATGCAACAGTGTGCATACATTCTTGTTCAATTCCCAGTTTTCAGGGAGTATCATCTAGACATCTAGACTCCCAGAGTCTAGACTTTTGTTCAAATGGAACACATAAAAAGCCCCTCAAATTTCCAGCGTATGCTCCATTTCTCCCTGTCTTCACTTCTGTTTTGAGGAGGATATTTCTTTGGAAAATGTCATACTGCTCCACTCCTATTTTTTTTTTCTTTTTTGTATTTAATATCTAAGAGTGATAGCAGGTAAGTGGATAGATTTTTTTTTTGAAAAATATTCCATCTTCTCATTAAAGAGCTCTTGCCTGGCATAGAGACAGCTGCTAGTCTTCTGATCTACTAAGTCTGCAGACCATGAGGCCCTCTTATTTGTTGGTAGCAGAAGGAGAAACAGGAGGTCTCTTCCTATCTGTTCTATTGGTGTGAGTGACTATTATTTTTTTTGGCAAGCATTTTTACTTATGCTGTTTTACCCATACAAAATTAAAGATGTAGTATATGTGTAATTTATAAAGCATACTAATGAAATGAGTTCCCTTAAACTTCAGATCTAGCTTAATACACCAGATTCTAAGATGGAAATATGATCACTAGGGGCGCCCATTAGAAATCATACGATAGATGCTGTTTTTTTTTTTAATGGACTTTATCTGCTATCCAAATCTGTCTTATATCCATGACTCTGTCCTTAAATGATCATTGATCTTGGTTTACTTTGGTTATTCATATTTCCTATCATGTATTTCCCCCTCAAATCTATCCTCAATTCTTGGAAGGCATCAATTTTCTTCAGCTAGTACTTCTGTCTTTGAAAATAGCAGAAAGATGACACTGTTAAATGGGCCATTTTACTGAAGAATGGCACGTCAAGCATTCTTTTTCTATATATATATAATGAGGGAGATGTATATAGGTTAATGTATGTATTTATAGAGATGAATATTACAGCTATTTTATGATATTTAAGACTAAATGCCACAGCTATATATTTTTTTTAAGTAAATCTAAACTTCCCTTAAAGGAAAGCTGAGAAAAGTAGTAATTTGGAACTAGTTGGCTTAACTTAAAAAGCTCCCCTGTGACATCGGAGTGTGTTTCATGAATTGCTTTCTTAGACTTCCTCATTAAAATATTGACTACTCTTTTTCTTCAGTAAATGCTAATCCTGGCTCCCATGTACATGTATTTACATTTCACTGCAGGCAGCCTGCCAGGTTAGAAATAAAACCAATTTGTTAATATCACTATTTCCTTTTCAGCAAAGAAAATATGTATTAAATTAAAGGCTTTCTAAAAATAATAAGAAACAGCTCCTGTTGATACCAACCATTTATTTGTCTTTCTAAGGCTGTGACAGCTCATCTTTGTCAGCCTGCATTTCTCTTCTCCTCTGCCCTGGCCATGTCGGTACAGAAGTCTCAAAGACCCTGTTAGAGGCCCCGATGTTCCCTCTGACTTCTTTTCCTCACCTTTCCCACTGTTGCATTTTTGCAAGTCCTATCTAAGGGTGCAAAGCACTAATTTTTAAAGAATGTGAGCAAATATGGTTAACTGACGGATAACATGCTGCTTTGCTGGAGTATTCTCCCCAGAAATCTTGTAAATCTTCAAATTGCAAGAAGTTTCCCATTTGATTTATGATTCGTAGGGGATCAGAGTTATTAAAATCCACGGGAGCCCTCTTTGTTCATTTAGTCATTCTGAGGGCCACCCATTATGCTCTCCCATGCACTATATTGCACAAGAGCATCTTCCTAAAGCCCAGAATATTTCTTAAATAATCATCCTGATGATGCAACTGAACATCAAGTTGTATTAGTAACTGCAGAATGTTTGTGTGTGTTGGGTTATCTCAACTGGCGAAGCCAAGTGATTTATCAGTAAAGCTAATATGTTATTAACCTTATTAACAATGTGTGGGTAAATGCTACTGTTTGTTGAATATTTTATATATAAAATGGCTGCATTGATATTTACTATTATACCTGTAACCCATAAGGAAAAAGGAGTCATTTGCAAATGCCAGTGTGTAGTTGGTGCTGGATAAGTCAAATCTGGCATCTAAATATTGGGGCACATAGTTTATTCATTTCTCCTGATTTTTTCACCTTATTTCATTGTTTCCCCTGTTGTTTTCCAGTTTAGTCAGATATTGACCTTTGCTTAGCAATATTAGAAAAACAAGGTCTTGTTGATAATCTTCATGTTCCATTCTACTTTGGGGAAAATATTAAAGATTTAACCTCGATAGTTGATTGATTACCTCCTTCCCATTTTGTCTTAACTGGCTTTAAGATTTAGGGATTTCATTTTTTCACTGCAAACAGTCCATAATGGTCAGCACATTAAAAACTGCATCCCTTCTTGAACCCTTTCATCTTTTCTAAATTTATTGCATCTTGCCCCCATTTGTTTGAATGGAGTTGCTGGTATTTTTTTTTTTAACAGCATTGTTCTAGTATTTTTCAGATTGGTATGGCATCATGCTCACTTCCTAAATCCTGTGCAATCATGAGCTGGCTGCATACCAAACTTAATGATCCTTTGCTGTCGTCTTTGGTCTTAAAAGTGGTCAGCATTGAGATACTTCTCAGGAAGACACATTTAGCTGTATAGTGTTGTTCCGTGAGAAAAACCGCCTCATCCAGCTGGTAAGCAATTTATGCCCTGAAGCATGAAGATTTCATAGCCCTTGTAATTTTATCCTTCCTGGTGTCGCTGCAGGTGCTATTTTTATTCATATAAATATTTAATCTTCTATAAAACTTATTAAGCTGTTGCCCTCAATAATATTTTTTTGGCAGCAAATTCCCCAGGTTAAAGGGACATACTCAAGTACAACAGCTAAGCTCAAGATCACCATTTTAAATAAAGGTATATAAAAGGTGATTTTCTGAGATTAAAAAAAGACTCTAGCAAAGTTATTTGGGGTTCAGTTATGACATTTCCCAGTAATGCTGCCACAATCTCAGTAGCACTGAGTTGGCATCTGAGAGACAAGGAAGAAAGCTGAGTCAAAACTACAATGAAGGAAATTAATATTTGTCTTTCTCTAGATCTAGTGAAGTGGAAAAGACTAATAAGGTTAAATGTATGGACTATGTTCTTCATTTTCTTAGCATTCAGAACCTCACATCAGGATTTTTGCATGACTTTTAATCCATGGAATTTTTTTTGAACCCCCTTATAAGTATTTGGCTTATTTTAATGGGAATCTTTTCTTAAAACAGATGAGCTTTGTACTGGTTAGTAGGAAGACCAATCAACAAGATGGTGGCATCTTCTAGTTCCCTTTAGGTGATTATCTGGAATGAAATGTAGCATTCTCCAATTGACTTCAAGCCATAAAGATCTACACTGGAGAAGTGAAACAAAGGCAGCTTAATTTATATGCATCAACTATCCAAGTAGATGTGAATTAACTCTGGAGTCATACATTTCTTTGTCTTCCTGGACATTCTTAGCGGCTAGTGCATTTGACCTTGAATGTGACAGATACTTGGACCACAAAGTAGTCTGGTATATATAGACCCATATTGGTTTAAAGGGTGGTACACATGAGACAACCTCTTTTGGTGTAACTAACATAAGAAACTTTTGATTCTCAGGGAGGAAAATGAAGATATGTATTATTAATAATTCCAAGCAGTGGGGTGTATAATGAAGTTATAAATTATGAGAAATTATAAGGGTTATAGAATTTCAGAGAAGGAATTGATTATTCCTTCAAGAGAAGGATTATTGCTTCAAGAGAAGGTGGGTTTTCAATGGTGTCTACAGGAAACCTAAGGTTTGGGCTAGAGAGTTAGAAATGAGGGAGAAAAGGGGTAATGTGTGGTAAAGGCCAAGCCAATGCTCCCATTCAATAATGGCAAAACCTTAGAGTGATGGGGTTTATGACTCCTAAAATAGATTTTTGCCTATGGAATTATGAATGAGACTGTGTTGGCTCATATTATGTGGAACTAAATTTAGTACTAATCTTTCCTTTACTTATTGTTATTCCTCCTATTGATATGATTCTTGAAATATCCTTTAGGTCAAAATATCAGGGTTCAAAATTTTTTAAAAAACCACTAACTCATCCTTCCTTAGCAGTTTTTTACCTTCTTTTGTTAAATAAATGACCAAACTGTCACAGATGCTGGTGGAATTCAAACTGGTATCCATTTTGGAAAAACATTTAGCACCTCCTTATAAAGTTAAATTGGCATGCACCATATGACAACAGTAAACCCACCCCACAAGAAACAAAAATATCTTTACACAAAAGCCTGCCTTTGAAAGTATATATTAGTTTTTATGCATAATTGCCCAAACTTGGATGTAGTCAAGATGTCTTTCACCTGTGAATAGATAAATATTGTTATATTCATACACTGGAATGCTTCCCAGCAATAAAAAGGAATAAATATCTGATGCATGCACTAATATGAATGAATCTTAAGTATATTATGCTAAGTGAAAGGAGTCAGATTAAAAAATATCCATGATTCCATTTATATTGCATTCTGAAAGGCAAAACTATAGGAATGGAGAAGATCAGTGGCTAACAAGTACTAGGGTTGGGGAGTGGGAAGGATTGACTAGAACTACAAGAGGACTTGCATGGAGTGGTGGAACTCTTCAGTATTCTAGTTATGGGGTTAGTTAACTGGCTTTGTACTCATACAATGAAAACTCTACAATGAAAAGGTTAGGTTTTATTTCCAGTAAATTATACTTCAATAAGCCTGACTTTTTTAAAAAAGTGGCCAGTAGACCTGAGCAAACAATTCACCAAAGAGGATGTCTAAAAGGCCATGGAAATATAAAAAAGGTGTTCTTAATTGCTTTTATAAGGGAGCTACTGATTAAAACCACAATGAGATATCATACCCATGAGAATGGCACATATTAAAGATAATTAAAAAAAAGTGTTGGAGAGGATGTGGAGAAAGAGGAATTCCTGTTATATTGTTGGTGGGATGTAAGCTGGCATAACCATTTTGAGGGGGAATCTAGATTTTCCTGAAAAAGCTAAAAATGGAAAAGCCCTATGACTAAGAGATCCCACTCCTGGGCATCTATCCAAAGAATATGAATCATCAACTCAAAAAGCTATATGCTCTGTAATATTTACTGCAGTATATATTACAATAGATGGGACATGGAAGCAACCTAATGACCATTGACAGACTATTGTATCAAGTAGTTATTGTCAGTCCACACTATGGACTACTATTCAGTCATAAAGAAAGAGGAAATGTTACCATTTACAGAAAACTGGAAAGAGTTCAAGGGAATTATGTGTAATGAAGCAAGTCAGAATGACAAATATTGGACATTAATATAGCAGATGATTTGACTAAGTAAAATACATAAAAACTACTGGTAATTAATAAACCAAGTGAGGTTTCTGAAGCTAAGAGAGCGGGGAGAGAGAATGGGCCAATGGGGATATAAAGGATGGTGGGGTGGGGGGGAATAAGAAGTGAACTGCAGTATGATGTCCACAGAGCTGACATCATGACATCATATGGGTGTCCTGTGGTAGAACTGGCAATGCTTTATATGTGGCATCTTCTCCATCTCAAGAGGTTTCTTTGGTAACTTCCATCAACCCTTGAAAGAATTTTTCAAACTTTCTAGAATTTTGGTGGGGATGTTCAAAGACCTAATATTTGATGGTAAGAGATCTCTTTGAAACACACTTTATATGTAAAGAAGCCTTCCTTCAGAAGGACTGACTGTTTTGTATGTGAATAGGTGGCTCTTTAGTGACAATGGTATGACATGGTGGAATCCCATCCTACTTCTTTGCTGTTTGAGAAACAGGTATACAGGCCTTATTGGATGTGGAGATTTTAATTCTTTAAGCCAATGTGTATATCTACTTTTCCAGCTATGAGTAAACTCTCCAGTCTACTGTCTCCAGACATCCACTCAGGCTGATTAAAGGTTACTGAAAAAAATGACAAAATATGCTTTGGTAAAACAGAAAGTAATTTGTTCTTCAATGATGTCAGAGCACTCCTCTATTTATCTATCATGTAAAAAGTTTTTGCATCTCATCTGCTTCTAAAATGTACTTACAATGGCTCATCCAAATAAAGCAGATATTCCAAAATGCATTTATTTTGCCAGGTCCACTTCTCTAGCTTCCTTATCCCTAGCTTTGGTGGAATAATCTCCGGATTACTGTACAACTGGCCACCCTCTTTCTAGGTCTCTGCCTCTCTTCTCAAAAAGAGATGATCATCTCTTCAGTGTTCCCCAAGCATACGTGTCCCCTTTGGTCACTTTCTCTGTGTTTAAATTAATTGCTTATTTACTTACCTCCTACATTAGACTATGAGCTCCGTGGAAATGCTTCTCTTACTATGAATGTTCAGCAGGCAGGAGGAAGTGGTGAAATAGTTGTTGAATCAGTGAAGGGCACCTGCCATTCCTAAGGGACCTCAGTTGTGCCACTGACTACATGTTTATACCTTTTTATATGAAATAAAATGGATGTAGAAATAGCTTAATTATCATCTATCTGCAATATATATATATATAGTTTTTAAGATTTATATATATATATATATATATATATATATAGTTTTTAAGATTTATTTATTTATGCATACAAGCTGGGGTACAGGCCAGAGGCATGGGGTGGCGAGAGGGTTCACCAGAGACAGAGCCGGGAGCAGAACAGGCAGATCAATGGAAATACACTGCTGAAGGGCGCAGCGGGCGAGGCAGAAGAGGTCTGCTGCCCCATGTGGGAATCTCCCTGGCCGGGCGTTGAACTCATGTGGCCGCTGCCGACAGCTCCACAGCACAGCACAGCACCGCTGCACCACCAGGGGGGCCCTGCAAAAAAAAAATATATATTGATAGGAAAGGCAAAGTTGCTGCCATTACAATAATTTTTGTTGATACCATATCTGAATGCCTTGTTTTAAGGCATTTTCTTTGGTATAAGCGTTGTGTATTTGCATGTTTCTTTGGGTGAGTGTGTAAGCAGATGGCAGCTCCTTCAAATGAGTGTCTAATAAAGTTCATGCTGTGTCTTATCTTAGGTGATATGAATGCTGAGTAAGTAGTTGATGGTTGTTCTCTTAGAACGTGGATAAGGGTGATTACTCCTTAAAATGAAAAGTCCAAAATGGCAAGTATTTTTTTTTTAATTTTTTTTTTAAAGATTTATTTATTTATACATACAAGCTGGGGCACAGGCCAGAGGCGTGGGGTGGCGAGAGGGTTCACCAGAGACAGAGTGGGGAGCAGAACAGGCAGATCAGAACTACACTGCTGAGGGGAGCAGCGGGCGAGGCAGGAGAGGTCTGCTTCACCATGTGGGAATCTCCCCGGCTGGGCGTCGAACTCGCATCATGCGCCGCCGACAGCTCCACAGCGCAGCGCTCAACCACTGCGCCACCAGGGAGGCCCCCAAAATGGCAAGTATTAATGGGATTTCAAATTTCAGTATCATCTATGGCTATTGGTGAATGTTGACTGATTTTGTTTTAACAGTTGCAATCATGCAATCAGGGACTAACATTTTAAAAAGTAGGTTTCTGATGGAATATTAACATATGGTCATTTCATAGAGCATACACATACACACACACACACATACATACATACATACATACACTAGATATAGCACTGTGCTGTGTATGGAGTTTTTAACCTTAAAATTAAGCCACCGTGGAGTTCTGTATTAGATATTCATGTAGTAGCCAGAGCACAGTTCTTCATTTACTATAATTCCTTGTTCTTACTGAGAGGTTAGGTCAGCACTGAACCATGCCAGGACATCCTAAGAATCTCCCCCAGCAAACCAGGGTGCCAGGTGTGCAGAAGGTCAGTGATATTGTTGGCAAAGTTATGTTCCCTCCTAGTTGGCACCAGGGCATGGTTCAGTCTGGCAAACAGTGACTTGCAAAAGAATTCTCTTTTCCCTTTTTTTTTTTAAACCACTCTCCCTTCCCATAGTAAAGTTATCTTATAGCCAGTTATTTCTAACACAGTGCATTTTTTAGAGAAAAAAGTGAAATCACTGTGCTGTGCTCCCCAAGCCCCACTCGGCTCCAGTCTTTTGAGTACAGATGAGAAGCATGTGAAGGCAAGAGTATGAGAAAGAAGCGTCTGCTCCATCCTGAAACCCCTTCAGGGCCCTCTGAGAGACGGCAGGTTCCGAGCACTACACAACATTGATTTCACTTCGGTATCCACTGTGATCATTTTACCCTGACTTACATGGCTTATGCTTTCCAAGCTGCATTCATTATTTTGTTAATAAGTATTTAGCCAGTACTTCCTCTGTCTCAGATACTTTCTGGGTCTTGGAGATGCCTCAGTATTCAAAATGAGCAAAATTCTTTTCCTTCTGCCTTCTCTTATCCTCACAGCCCTGGGACATTTATTTTTTTATTCCTGCTAGGAGTTTGTGATTTCAAGCATGAAGTTATTAGCAAGATTGGCGCTACAAACCAGATGAGAAGTATGTAAAGTCAAAGTATGAGAAAGAAGCATCTGCTACATCCTGAAACCCCTTCAGGGCCCTCCACCATTCATTAATCAGAGATAACCTGTTGGGGTGGGGCATGGTGCCTTTGGATCTCTTGCATTTGTCCTTGGGTAATGACCTTCCAAAAGATTACAGACAGCTTGTCTTTGAGAAATGACCTGCCACTTTCAGATGGCCTCAAGTAGAGTCCGTCAGGCCACTAGTGGGGAAAGCAAGGTATTGAAAATTTAAATTTTCTCTTTGTGTATTTGTGAAGGGAAAAACAATATGTGATGGGGAGTAGAAAGTGTAAAGTGAAAACAGTTTTTCTCAAACTCTTATGTCTGTCGAGACATTACTAATCAGAGTGGCTTTTTCTCTGCACCCCCCTTTTTTTTATTTTATTTTTGGAAGGGGAGGGACAGCCCCGCTGAGTTTTGGAGTATGCCTATAGCAGCTTTTAGCAAATCACAATCCCAGCAGTAGGTTCAGCTTTGAAGAAAGATTTACAAATCTCTTACTGCTTTATAAATATCTGCGTTTATATCTTAAAGAAGAAGAAGAAAAAGCCCCTCACGGTTGGTCTCAGCCTCCTCACCCTCCCCCGCACTCCCACGCCCCCTTTTCTTGCTTTCCTCTTTCAGAAATTAAAGATTGTGATGTGTGCAGGAAATGAGGGTCTATAAAATTGTGATAAAATGTTCCTGCAAAATTGCCTTTGAATTTTCGCCTTGAATCGCCGGTGAAATGAAATTGTTCGCTTTCAGCGCTGCTTTGTTTTTGACCCCTTTTTGTGAATTCTCAAAGGAAAGAAACATATTCCCATCTTTTATAGTAATCAAATTTATCTGGCATCTCTCAGCCTCTTGAATTACTTATGTTAGAGTTGGCCAGCCTCAGGAAGGCTGTGGCTGGTTTATTTATTTATTGTTCTAAAGTGAGGGTTTTTGACATGAGGTTCCCTACATCATCCTCAGGGAGTAGAGGAGAAAAATCAAAAGTGCTTGCTGACATGGCATATAGATATGCATAGGTATGGTAAAGGTAAAAGATATTCATCGAATGAGAAAAAAGGGGGACTTCATCATCACAGGACACATTTTCATGTGAAAAGGAAAAAATTCACGTCACTGATAGAAATTTATATGTAAAAGCAAAAAATAAAAAGAATCTGGGAAAAAAACTTTGTGTTTGAACACAAGTGCTAATAATGCTGGTTGTAAACCTGTATTGTCACCATTTGGTGTTAACAAATGTTATTTCTCTAACAGGTGACTGTATCACCTAGTAACATTGGGGCTCCTTAGGACTCTTTCATAGAAAGTGGGTTCAGAGTCCACATCAGAGCTCAGCTCCACAGTCTTCTGTCAAACCCAGCTCCCCTGATGAATCCCACATTCTCCTGTAACATGATTCATTCTTTTCTTTTGCTTTCTGGTCCCCTGTGTTTATACACCTCCTCCAAAAAGAAAAAGAAAAAGAAAAAAACAACCCAGGCTACAGCTGAAAACCCACAGAAATCAGATTTGAGTTTCTAAACTAAAATCTTTCTTATGTCGAGAAACCAAAAAAATATGACTATCAGGGAGAATACCTAAATAATGCCTTTTGTGTATATGGCCTTAACCTCTACCCATTTGAGTTAAAGAATTTGCTAAGAGAAATTGGCTTGGAAACACTGTGGATAGTTCACACATCCTTTGTTCGAGCTTCTGTTTGTAAAACTGTTTGATGGACAACTGTTGAAACTTTTTCATGCTAATGCAGTTCCAAATTACAATAAATTCACTGAAAATCTCTAAATAGTTGCTCCATTTCCCACCCATTTTTTACAGCCTAAGTGAATATATATGTTTATGCCATGTCTGCTCTCACTATAGTATTTTTTCAACGGTTTTCCTTATGTTTCTGGCTTATATGTGGCTTATATACTTTTCTTCAGTAGGAACTCACGTAAAAGCCAAGTACCTTTCCTTAAATTTATTCTTATTTAGGTCAGTAAGAGGTTCATATAAATTTAAGAAAGTATAAAAAGAAAATCCTTGGTGTGTCGTGGTATGAGTGCACAACCTGAGTGTTGCTCACATATTGAGATTTTAGTCACTGAAATGGAGGCTGATGTGCCAGGCGCTCTCTGACAGGTAGCATCTGTGCATCACCATCTAGTGGGACAAAATCTTCCGATTAAGCAAAAAGACAGCAAGTTCAGCATAAGTGGCAAGGTTTACACTAAGTGAATATCATTAGACTTACTTTGTAAATATTTATTTTAGCCATCATTGTCTGTAACTAATTTTCTTATTAATTTCCCCAAAGGAATCAACTCACCCACCTGTCACATTGTGGTTTTGTTGAAAGGGGGGGGGTGAGGAAATGGCTGTTCAAGAATATTTAAATGAAAAAGCATGAGTTTTTGCAGCATTTCTTGTGGGACTACAGATTTCAGGAGGGTGTGGCACCCTGCATGAGCCATGGACAACGCATCAGAAACTTGCATTTCAGTTTCTCTTTCTCCCTTATAAAAAGTATTCTGAGTGTGTGTGTGTGTGTGTGTGTGTGTGTGTGTGTGTGTGTAAATACTTGAATCCACAAAAAAGTGGATTAACATGATTCTTAATTTTGGCAGTCAAGGAAGTGGAAGGATTGATATTTATCTGAAATAATTTAAAAGATCATTCTCTCTTACATTTCCTTCAAGAAGGCAGCAAAGATACTTTCCTGGTTCGGACACAGTAATTTAAATGTGTCCAGTTCCGTAGTCCTGCCTGTGAATCAATTTAGTGTGGGTTTGTTCACTTCTAAGGGAAAGTTAAATGCTGACTTTGAAAGTAGAAGTGTTCCATAGATATCCTTTGCTTTCAAAAAGCGCACGTTTTGACTGTGATCCTTAAAGCGTTTATTGAACTATTTTCTTTTTCTGTTTGCAAAATTTACAAAGGGCTGTTCTGTAAGCCCTCTTCATATTTTCCCCAGTTTGTCCTAAATTTTGCCTCAGGGGAATAAACAGCAACAGTGTTCATTTTCGCTTTTTGAATGTATATGCCAACACAGAGAGCTTTTATGGCAAGGGAAGAAATCAAATCATTGTCACCTAAAGTGCTAATTATGTCTGATAAATGTATAGCATACACTTAATGCAAAGGGAGCATAGGAAATGATACACCTTCTGTAATTACCGTGACCAACCCTGCTCCATCAATCTAAATTTTTTTTCAATCCCTGTTCATTTGGTGGCTTTATTTTTATTAAATGGCTTTCTTAAGCTTCAGCAGGCTCACTTGCCGCTGATAAGGAATCCTGCATGAAGTTTTTGGGAACAGCCTGCACTTGAAAGGCCTGTTACATGATACACACCCAGATGAGAGGTGCACAGATAAACAGGAACAACAGGCAAATATAGTTCCATTCTCCTCCCACTAGGGCTCAGGTCTGCAAACTGGGGGTGGATTTGCCATTCTTTGCCTGCTTAATGAATTTGTGTATCCAGTTAAAGAAATATTTCGCTTTCAGGGGAGCCTGAAATCATTCTCTTCAGCTGACAACAAACCTTTTAGCCCCCTCACCCAGGGACATGAATGACCCGAGTAAGTCTGCTGCCCTCAAAACCTCTGATAACATTTAGGAATTACTTCTCTGCCCGTTTTTCTTCATGAAAGAAAGCCACCATTCTTCTCAGAGCCAATTTGTATGTGGCCTCTAATCGAACCTGACACCCTTATACAAATGAAATAAAAGTAGGTTTTAATTAGACTGAAGGATGCTGATTTTCTTTGAAGCTGCTTCAGGGTCCCTCTGCTTCCTGACTCCTCCAGTAGGTAACTCAGCTCTTCAAAAATTCATATTTGGCTGCAGAAATGTGGTTCCAGAGTATGTGTGGATTTATGCTTGTCACAGGGGCTAACTGGCCGAATACAATCGTCAGCTTTTAGTCTGGCTATGTCACCATCCGTCTGGGGCTTTGGCTATTAATCTCAGGGGTAGCCAGAGCTAAGCCTCTGGGAACCAGTGAATTTAGGCAGACTTTCTTATTATGGATGAAATCCAAGGAAACCTTCTTTTGTTAATTTGCCTTTTCCCCTTCTTTTTCTGTCTCTTTTTCCATAACTCCCCCTAATGCTTCATCTCCATAACCCCTCTTAACCTCTCTTAAATTTCTCTCTTTCTCGTTATTGCTTTTTTTTTTTTTTCTATCTCTGAGTTTTTAACAGTTGGGACACTCGTTGTAAAACCTCTATTTTTGGAGGCAATAGAGAAGCTTAAAATTCGTTTGGCTACATATCTGAGAATTTTTGTGGGTTTTGGGAAGAATTAGTTAATTTAAAATTCATAATTACAATGCCCAAATTAAAAATTTCGCTTACAATTTTGCACATAGGTTAAATGTAGAACAAAGATCTAGTTTTATAGAATAGTGTTTTTGTCTTAGTAATTTTGTGTTATATTTTCAAATTTTCAGTTATAGTCTACTTCAAAATCACTGATATCAGTAAATGTATTTGAGCTTACTTGCTGGGTTCTCATTAGCTGTATAGGTGGGACGGTAGGTCATGTAAAAGGTTTTTATTTTATTTTCCATATAAAAGGTTTTTAATAGAATTAGGAGGATTTTCATTTTATTCTGAAAAATTCTCAAAGCTTGAGATACATTTTGAGAAACTTTCCATAATTTTGGAATAGTATTTCCTATAATTTTTATGTTGTAGTTGAATATATTTAATTATAGTGACTAAAGAATAAGTGTGATGTTATTTGCACAGTAAGAGTTGTGTGCATGTCTCAGAGAGGTGGTATGGTTATTACACTTCTTTTTTTTTTTTAAGTGACATTGGTTTACAACTCAGTTATATAATTCAGAGGTATAGGTTCTTACCTCTTTAGGTATATGATACCATGCCACACCCACCAACAATGTACAATTACTACACATTAGAAAGTGAAGTGAGTTTACTTTTAGTTCACAAATCCAACTCCCTAAAGATAAGAAAGGAGAGCTATAATTTGTCTTCTTAAAATACTTTATTTAAAATATTAGTACTAATTTTGTTCATTAGTATATACCCAAGAGAAAAAAATGTATCCACAAAAAAAAACTTGTACACAAATATTCACCCCACCATTAATCCTAGTCACCAAAAGATAGTAACAATTCGTGTTATCTTCTGATGAATGGATAAACAAAATGTGCCATATTCACACAGTGAAATATTATTCATTCATAAAAAGGAACAAAGCACTGATTCATACTACAATATAGGTCCTGTTTGTGAATGTGCTAAGTGAAAGAAGACAAACACAAACAATCACATTTTCATTTATATGAAATGTTCAGAGTAGAAAAATATATAGACAACAAGTAGATTATTAATTTAGCCTATTAGAAGAGAGAAGACAGGGGTGTCTGAGGGCATGATAGCCCCAAATTTCTTTTTGACATGATGAAAATTGATTGTTGCATAACTGTAAATATACTAAAATCTACTGAACTGTACATTTTAAATGGCAAAAGTGTATAGTATATGAACTCTACTGCTCAACAAAAAAATTAAGACGTATTTGTATGTTTACGCCTTAAATGTTAATAAGCAAAGAAAATATCTGATTACTTTTGAAAAAGAAAACTATTGTTTGCTTAAAGATATTTTGACCAGAGTGAAATTTCTGGGTTAACACCTAGCTAGTATATTATGCATATTGACATGCTACCCTACAACTTGCATTTTTATTATAATAAAAATGATAATTTATCAGTGAAACTCTGAAATGAGTTTTTATAATTGGTTGTTTTAATATTTTTATATAAATCATGGTTGAAATTTAGGAAAAATGAGAAAAGAGCAATCGGAACTTGAGTCTATTATTATTTTTTAAAAGTACATAGTACTAAGTTTTTGCATTTAAATTTGGATATAGTTAGAATATTTAAGTTTTGTTTTAGAATTTATAAACTAACAATATGGAGATTTCTCAAAATATTTAAAATAGATCTGCCACACAATCCATTTAGCTCCACTCCTAGGTATCTACCCAAAGAATGCAAAAACACTAATTCATAGAGATATGTTCTCTCCTGTGTTCATTGTAGCCCTATTTCTAATAGCCAGTTTGTGGAAACAACCTATGTCCCCAAGATCAGATGAGTAGATTAGGAAGATGGGGTAATACACAGTGGAATACTACTAAGCAATAATAAAAAAAAGACTCTTGCCTTTTGCAAAAACATGGATGGGACTGGAGGGTAGACTGGTAAGTGAAATAAGTCAGAAGGAGAGAAACAAATAGTAGGTAGATTCACTTATATGTGGACTAGAGAGAAAGAAAGCAAAGGGCCAGATAAAATCAAACCAATAGCAAACCCTAGAAATATGACTGTAGAAGGGAGGCTACAGGGGATAGAGGGGAAGGGGGCAGCAAAATGGGAGGGGGCACAATGGACTATGATGGAGTATTGTGGATGCCTTGGGGTAACATGCATCTGAAGAGATGGGATCCTATGCCTCTGAATCACAGTGTCATAAAGAAATGTTACTTCAATAAAAATAAATAAAAATAACCATAAAAATTATAAACTAATAATGACAGCACAATAATTTTTGGTTTTGTTTTATGAGTGTCAAATTTAGCCTACATTCAGAGAACTATTATATATATATGTATATATACTCGGTTTACTGGGTAAATAAAACTCCTATTTATCTACCACTGAGATTAAGGGGGAGGTCATTGTCAGTTCCCCAGAGCCCCCTTTAGAATCCTCTCTAATCTCAGCCTCTCCAGCCTCCTCAAAGACAACCCCTATTGTGCCTTTAGATAATCATTTCCTTGCATTGCTTTAAAATTTACCACATGTGTGTGCATGCTTAAGAAATACAATTTAATTTTGCCAGGTTCTTAACTTTAGATAAGTGGAATAATTAGTGTATATTCTGTTAACTCTTTTCTTTTGGTCAGTGTTATGTTAGCAAGGTTTATTTAAAACAAGGGTAAGCATTTATTCTGTAAAGGGCCAGATGATTAAAAAAAAAAAATTGGTTTTATGGTTCATGTGGTTCCTGTACCAGCTATTTAGCTCCACTGTTGTAGTGGGAAAGCAGCCATAGACAATATACAAATGATTGAAGATGGTTGTATTGCACTCTAATTTTATTTACAAAAACATACTAGTTTTGAGACTGTAATTTGCCAACCCCTGGTTTGAGTGATTGCATAACTATAGCTTATTTATTTCCATCATTGCATAGTAATCCAAAATTACGCCAAAATTCACTTATGTGTTCAATTCTTGATGGACTTTTGGGTTGTTTGTAGCTCAGAATATTTCAATTATTCTTACACGTGCATGTTAGTGCAAATGTGCAAGAAAATGCCTAGAACTTATAAATCTAGGAATAGAAATAATGGGTCACTGAGTTTATCTTCATCTTGATTGTTAAATGTCAAATGGTTGGTCAAAGTCGTCTTTTTTCAATTTATTATCTCACTGGAAGTGTTTTAGGAATTCCCATTACTCAATAGGTTCCTCAACTCTTGGTAATGCCAGACCTTAAATTTTAGCCAACTTAGTGGTAATAGTATTACTTTATAGTTTTAGTTTCCATAACCATGGTTACTAATGAGATTTTACACCTTTTCATATATTAGGTTTTGAAATAAACTTTCTGTTAGTTTTATTCTTACTCAACTTTTTTCCATGTTATTATAAATGGATATTTTTATATTTTGTTTTTCTATTGCCCATACATAAAATGCAATTGATTTTTATATATTGATTGTGCATATTAATTATAATAATTTGTCACTTGATTATTTTGGATTTTAAACATGTAATCATATCAACTGGGAATAATGGCCATTTCGTTTCTCCTTTCTAACCCTTATGCATGTTCTTTCTTTTTCTCACTGTATTGTGTTGAGTGTGACCTCTAGTACAATGCTGAGTCAAAGTGATAATGAATATCCTCATGTCTTTCCTTATCTCAAGGGGGAAAATATTCATTATTTCAACATTAAATATGATAATTGCTACAGCTTCACCATAGAGAAACTATGTCATATTTTTTTAAAAATCCTTTAAGTTCCTAAGTTACTAAATTTTAAAAATATAAATGGACCATTAAATTGTATCAGGGTTTTTTTTTGCACCTTATTAAAATAATTATATAAACTTCCTCTTTTAATCTATCATGGATTTAAATTAAACATGTGTTCCTTGTATAAAACCAAATTGATAACAATGTATTATCCTGTTGTATATTACTAAAGTTGGTTTCAAGTATACTTGGGGGGAAAAAAGCCTTCTGCAGTTGTTGGGTGTAGTGTTCCATATAAGCCAGAGGATTGCTTTTGGTCACTAAATTTAAATCTTTTGTATCTTTATTTGCTTTCCTGCCATCCAATAATTGACTAGAAAAGTGTGTGTTTCCTCTTTTTAGATTCAAAATTATTCTAACTGCCCTTTAATTTTGACCACTTTGCTTTGTCATCTTATGAATTGTTTCTGCGCTCAGCCCCTATCTGCATATTCCTGGTATTTACCAAGCTCTCTGCCCCTAGCCCCAGAAATTTGAGTATTAAATATTAGGAAAGGTTCTTTATGTTCAAAGATGTTATAAAGAATCTAACTAGCTCTGCATTGTAGCAGAGTTACTGACCCAAACTCCCTGTGAGTAACTATTAAAGTCCATAGATAGAATAAAACAAATTTACTAAGATTCTTTCATAATATAAAATTCATATATATTCATTATAGAAAATCAGAATATATAAATGAGCAAAACCAAGGAAAAAGGGGCTACCTGTAATCATTCCCAGATAGAGACAATCCTTGGAAATGCTTCCAAACTCTATGCATACGCACACACTCTTTATTTACATTTATATTCTGGAAGGGAATCATACCACGCATGCTGTTCTGTAGCTAGGTTTTGGCTGCATGGTATCGTGTGCCTTAATGATGATTACATGTTGAGGAGGGAACAGTATAGACTGAAACCAACGCCAGAAAGCAGCAGGAAATCAGTCCAGAAACCTTTTCTAAGATATTGCAGGCATCGCTTCGGGGGAAAAAAAGTATAATATGACTTATTTTCCTAACTATTTTCTAATATTATGCAGCAAATCATTACTTACCTATGAAACATCATTGTAAAGAGAGAACACTTGTTCTCTCTGAAGCAGAGATAGTTATGATGCCTAACATGGAAAGAATTCTCCCATGTGGTTACGGACTATTGTGATATTTTGTTCCTGTGGACCTTTTTCTTCCAAGTATAGTGGTTATTTCAGAGCATATAATGTTGAAAATGATCAGCATAATGTCCAAATGTAAAGATATTTGCAACCAGGGGACTTTTAAACATATTACTTAAAAGCTGTAGAAAGATTGTCTTTATTTCCATTAAACATTTGAGAGTCAAATATCTGGAAGTGCAAAGTTAGCCATCACATGGGTGGAGGAGACTTCAGAGGGCTATACCTGGATGGTGCAAAGGAGTTAGTATATTTCTAATAAACAGATTCTAGGTAACCCTAGAAATCTTACAATGGATAATAAGTGAAACTAGAATTCTCATTTTATATGAGTGAGCTGCCTGTGTTTTTTCAAGTCCCCCGTTATGCACAACATTTTTCTGTACAGTGTATCTAATTTATAACAAGTCCTTTAATTTTTCAAGACTTTTTCATTACATGAAAAATTAGTACTTTATATTGTTTCTGGTTACTTGTTTTGACAAGGTATGGCAGTGGGCACCCTCACACATTTATCTTGGTGCATTTAACCTAGTGTTCCTGTGGTATAGATTACTAGCCAGGAATATTATCATATATCAAAATTGACACATATTTAGAGTTTTGATACATACTTGCCAGTTTAACCTTTCAACATGTAGTATCGATTTATATTCTCACCAAGAATGTATAAGCCACACTTTAATTTCAACTTTATTGAGATGTAGTTGACATGTAATATTGTTAACAGTTATTTTTTAATCGAATGATTTAAAATATAAAATATCATGTTCCTTTTTTATGTCTTAGTGGATTTCAGTTTTGCTATTATGTTTGAGCGTGTTTTCCATGTTTGTATTTGATATATCTTTTTTTTGTAAGTGGATTTTATATCTTTTCGCCATTTTTCTGTTATGTAGTTTGTTTCTTATGGATTTATAAGTGCCCTTCGGGGTGTGCATAATATATGTTTTGTGTATTTAGGAGCATACATCAGGAGGGCTAGATTGCTTTTTCTTCCTTTTTTCCTCTTCTTCATGTCTTGATTATGAACTGGAAAACCTTTCATCTTTTTCTAAAGTATGATACAGTTTCCATAACTTTAGAATTATTTATCCTTTGAAAGTTGGTTCAAACAGTGTAGCCATTTGTCCTGATTTGCCTGAAACAGTTCCTGTTTCTCATATTGTCCCACCTTAATTATTAATAACACCATCTCTAACTCTTAGAAGCTTCCCAGTTTGGATGATAAATAATAGGGTCCCCCTAGGACAGGCTCACTTACAAAACCTGCTGAACCTGAGGCATGTGGGGGTTGCAGCTCTTTCACAACTTTTTCAGTTCCTCATCAGTTTATTGTATATTCTTACTGCTTAATTTCTGAAGCCAATCTGGAAATTTATTTGTTTTATGAGAAAATTATTTAACTTGGATTTCATGAATTTTTTTTGTCATTTTTATTAAGATAATGTTGGTTCACAACACTACATAGGATTCAGAGGCATAGGTACACACCCCCTCAGATGTGTGTTACTGCAGAATACCTGCCACAAAGATACCCATAGTCCTCCACCATAGTCCACTGAGCCCCTTTTTACCCTCTGACCCCATCCCCACCCTGCCCTCTCTGTTAGACTCCATTCTACAGTCTGATACATGAAACAGTGCTTCAGCATTAGCCTTGTCCCCGTGACAATGGAAACACTGGAATTTCTAGGAAGGAAAATCAGGACAATTTCTCAGACTGAGGTAACAGTGTTCAACTGGGAGAAAAAGGTAACTTTGCCTTAATGGAACATGAATTTAAAGCATAGTTCAATATGTTGCTGATTACAAATGAATGGCATTTTTAAAAAATTAGGTTGTGCTTTGCATCACAGTCAAAGCAGTAGGGAAAATAATTTTATGCATCAGAGTCAGGTTCCTTTGTGAAGTTGATGGTTGATTTTGGGTTTTGGTTCTAAAGTCTCTCAGCATACACTTTGTTATGATTGAGCTGACGGAAATCATTACCCTTAAAAATACCTCCTGAAAAGGATTCATTTGTATTTGTGATCTTGAAGGGCAAAGCACATTTACAATTTTAATTAATAGCCATTTCCCAAGAATTCTGCATAGAACTAAGTTTCTTGATGACTTCTTCCCTGGTTGATAAAGACTTTTAGTATGTGTAACAGAGCAAATGACTTAATGCTGTTTTACCTAAAATTATGTTTTTAGTTCTTTCCCGAAAGATGCTGGTTGAGCCTACAGATATCAAAATCTCTATGCCTAGTGCTACTTTTATGTGACCCTAAGAGTTAAACTGCTACACTGGGGATTTTTCTTTAAAATTAATTTAACTGAAAGTCTCTTCAGATTGTATTGTTGGCTTTGGTGCAGGGCATGAAATAATTTTCCATTGTACCCCACCATTCCTCGAAGGTCAGGTTTTGAATTGGGCTGTTACTGTCTTGCCGCAGAGTTTCCAAGCTACGTTAATTTTGGGTCTGCCGTTGATGGATGGAGCAGTTTGAATTCTGACATGTAGCAGGCCGACTTGAATGACCTGCAGAGGCAGATGTCAGCCTGTTATTTCATGCCCGTTTGTCAGGAAGGAAAAACAGCGTTGGCGCAGGCCCTTCTATCCCGGGGTACCCATGTGCAAGTGTGCAAACGTGTGCCACACTTAATATAGGTTAGGGGGCCAGGGTGCATGTGGCATTTATACAGTGTATCAACACTTACAGGAGCACATGGATGGTGTGTGTTTTAGATGCCATTTAATAATTGGGCATATGTAAGTATTTTGTATGGATGCTAACAGAGGTGGATAATTTTAAACACATCCACTATAAAATAGCTTTTTGTGTAGAGGACTGCATCTATTGAGGGCATATGTACATACCTCTCTATGGACATATATTCTTGCCTTTGAGATCATTGTGTGTATTAATATAACACAGGGGGAAGGAGGGCACACAGGATCCTAGATGATAAGGAAAATGGTACTGTGGTGTTAAGAGTATGAAGCTGTATCCTTTGGGTAAATTCCCAAAAGTGGGATTGCTGGGTCGTATGGATACAAAAACACTAATCCGAAAGGATACATGCACCCGTATGTTCATTGCGGCACTGTTCACAATAGCAAAGGTATGGAAGCAACCCAGATGTCCAAAAATAGATGATTGGATCCAGAAGATGTGGTACATATACACAATGGAATACTATTCAGCATGGAAAGAAGATAAACACATGCAATTTGCAGCGACATGGATG